>PVJD01005064.1:0-110272 GCA_004026545.1 Mormoops blainvillei
TGAGCAGCAGGTGCTGTGATCACATACCCTCCAGGCACTAGAACAGTTGCCCTTAGACTTGGCCTGCAGGGGAGGGACAGAAGACCTGGGACAGGTCTCAGGGAGGACAGGATCTGCGCTATGACACCCTGCAGAAGAATGAGAAGTGAAGTTAGGAATGTGTGACCTTTGGAATTGCCAATGGCAGTTCAGTGATATGGTAAGACGAGGAGTAGCACACAGAGCTTGACTGTCTTGCAACGTCTGTAGCTCCATCCCACCTTGCTGGCAAAGATTAAATGGAGTAAGTGAGATCTCGTAATGGAAAGCACAGTGCTTGGCACGTGGCGGGCACCCAACAAATTCGATTTCCTTCCCTGCCCCGCTCATATATTTTCAGAGGGCTGTGATTAATCTCTTAAATTTCTTTCCAAACCCACCAAACCCATCATAGCAGCACACCTCGTCTTCCCCGTCTATAAAGGAGCAAGTGACTGCTGCATTTTGGGTGGTTTTTCTGGAGTAGTTTATGGATTCATACTCTTGGTCCTTCTCTCCTTTTGGGTCTCATGTCATGCGGGAGGGCTGGCTAAGGTGGAGCGTCATGTCCCAGTCTCAGAAAGTCAGCGTTCTCCCGCTTTCCTTATTACTCCACTGGTTCCGAGGTTATCTGGGTGGTTTGTGAATATGGGGGCGGTTTTTTTAAGGTCAGCAGTGTCAACTTCGTGTTAGGCCTTACTCTCTCAGCAAGGGCGAGATCACAGAATGGACATGGAAAAGTGACATGAATTTGAAAACATACCTTTCTGCATTTAAAAGACCGGTCTTTGGCTTTTAACTATTAGGCGTGGAAAATTACAGACAATCAACGGAAATTGTAACCTGCATTAGGAAAGACTTTTTCTGTGTCATTTGTACAGTTCACTTTATACACTAGCAAATGTTTCTTTATATAATGGAGTGCCCTAATGAATGGGCCCTGTCCCCTTTTGAGTCATAGAATCTTAATTAGGAAGGAACTTGGCATTCATCCGGCATAACCTTTCACTGTCTTCTATAATATTCTACATAAATGGTCATTACTCTTCTGCTTTTGAATACTTCCAGAGATAAGAGATCATTACCTCCCAAAGGACCTTGTTCCATATTTAGCAATTCTATTAGGGATATTCGCCTCGTGCTGCACTGAAATCTTCATCTTTTTGAGTCTCTCCAGTGGTCTTGAGCATTAATAAAGACCAAATGCAAGTGTATATATCATTGTGTATTAACTCACCTGCCTTCCCCACTACACTGTGAAAACAGGGCCTGTAACTTTTATCTCTACACCCGGCTTTTAGGACAAAACTGGCCAGCAGTGGCCCCCAACATATGCCTGGGTTCTGGAGGTTGGGGCTGCAAAGTAAATGAGTCAGTCAGGTGTTTGAAGACGTGGCACGTCTGCCGAGTCCTCTCCTCTTCATCCCCGTTCCTCCAGCCACGTCCTGAGTGGCAGGGCCCAGAGCCCAGCTTGACCCTTACATATGTCTTCTGGCATGTGTGTGTAATAAACGGTTTCCGAGCTGTTGCCTGCTTTGAATGTGCTCACCTTTGTCCCCGTTTCCTGTATCTGCCGTTCTCGGCGACTCTTCACAGGACAGCAGTTTTTCCCAACCTACGTAGGTGACATGGTCTGAGCCCAGAGACTTAAACTCATTTAAAGCAATTAAGTGTCCCCGGACCCATTTTTCCCCATCTTGAGCATTGATCCCTTTTCACTGTCATTGCTGTGATCTTCTCAGTCATGGTTCGTTCACCTGGATAAAGAAGAAAATGCTTTCATGAACCTTATTTCATTGTGTCCTCTCAAGAATTCCATGCTGTAGAAGCAGCACATGTTTTCCTCACTATTACATAGTTTACCAAAGGACTCAGCAGAAATGCTGCTACTCAGAGGTAGAAGGATGTTAACACCTAGTTCCTCTGGCCCTCAATGCAGTTCTTCTGTCCTGCAAATCTTACCCTTCCTGAACTTGAGTTAAAAACAAATTCTGTGATGCAAGTATGTAGTTATCATGGTGGGCTTTAGAAAATAAGGGGGACAAAACGAAAGAGAGAGAGAGAGAAATGAAAGAAAGAAAGAAAGAAACGGGGGGGGGGGAGAGGGAGAGAGAGAGAGAGAGAGAAAGAAAGAAAAGAAAGAAAAGAAAAGAAAAGAAAAAAGAAAAGAAAGAAATGAAAGACCAGATGTATTTTATGGGTGATGAGAGGGAAATGGGTGGAATGAACTGGAAATTATGACCAGGTTAGGAAGTTTTTCCAGTGAGAACACGAGTCTTTGACCAGATATTTTGAAAAAGGTAAAAGGATAGATTTGGGGAGTGAAGTGTTAGAGCTCTGGAGTTTTAGATAAGGTACATTTTTTAGTGTGTTACCCCGGGATGGAGTAGCTGAGGTGGTGTGGTGAAAAGTTAATAAATATGAGAGGCCCCAGGCACTCCAAGGCCAAGGTGTTAGATGGTCCATCCAAAAAATGATATAATCCAAGAAAAATTGTCAAGAACTGAAAAGAATTCTATTCATGCAGGTCGCAAGGGGGCCCCTGCAATCCAGGTAAAACCGACAATAAATTGTTCACATCAGGGCACATGCTAAAAAAAATTTGAATTATAAGGATTAAAAAAATCCTTCCATTAAGAATAATAATAACTCTCATTAATAAGAATTGATTATGTGCCCACATAATAGCTTTACATGCATAATCTTATTTTATCCTCACCATAAGCCTTGAGGTGAATATAATTATTTTCACCCATTTCCACATGAGGAAATGGGAGCTTATAAAAAAGACTTGAAATTATTCAGCATTGTAAAACCAAAATACGAATGAATCCAAGTAGTCCAGTTCTTGAGCAGTGCTGTCCAGTAGAAATATCAAGACACAATTCTTAATATTCTAGTGGCCACATTTACAAAAGCAAAAGGCAATCAAGTGAAGTGCATTTTCATAATATATTTTACCCAAGTTACCATTTCAGCCTATGAACAGTATTTTAAAAATTTCTTTTGAGATATTTTACATTCTTTTTTGTACTTAGTCTTTGAAATCTGATGCATATTTTACACTTCTCCGTTTGGACGTGCTACATTTCAAGTGCTCAGTAGCCACATAAGGTTGGTGGCTGTGGACCAGGGGAAGATGTTGAGTTTTAAGGCTATTGTGTAATGCAGGGGCATCCGGTGGACAGAAACATATCATCTTTAAAGAATAGAAATTCTACCTCAGCTTTTTCTACTACAATAATAAATGTCCTAATAAAATGTGTATAGAGTTTTGAGCAAAAAAAAAAGAGAGACCCAAGAATGCCACCCTAGTTCTCTCATGTATAAAAATAACAGGAAAAAAAAATGATATGCTGTGCCAGAACTCACACAATATACACCAGTGTACACTCCCTGAAGAAAGTGCAAAAGCCATTAGCCAGCCACCCAAAAAGGCGATCCAAGTGAACACTCACAAACCAGGGGGCCTGGTTCTGAAGGGGCAGGCAGTTTGCACTGAAAGGTTACACGTGGAATGATCTGTAAATAATCGCTTTCAATCATTTGCAAAGCCAAATGCAGATACTAAAAGTTGCTCTTGAAAACACACAGATAGCCAGCTGATCACACTTTTGAACAGCTTCGGAAGTCAATTGGGTTTAAAAGCTAAGGGTTTTTTTGTGTTTTGTGGTATAACGGAGGTGTGATTTTTTAAAATTTATTTATTTATTTATTTTTAGAGAGAGGGGGAGGGAGAAAGAGAGGGAGAGAAGCATCAATGTGTGCTTGTCTCTCACTCACCCCCTACTGGGGATCTGGCCTGCAACCCAGGCATGTACCCCTACACTGGGAATTGAACCGGTGACCCTTTGGTTCACAGGCTGGCACTCAGTCCACTCAACCACACCAGCCAGGGCTGATTTTTAACCTTTCACTCTGATCATCAGTGGGAAAAGGTAGATGTTTCTTCAAAGCTCACATATGACCACTGGTAAAGTTATAAATAGAATTAAAACTAAGTTATTGGAGATGATTATTGCAAATGAAACAAAGATGATTATTGCAAATGGGACAAAATGAGAGAAAAAAAGTGCTGGAACGTTAGGTATCTGTATAGGGGAAAAATGAACCTTGAACCTCACTTTATACCATATACGAAAGTTAGCTTGACATGAATTTTATACCTCAATGTGAGAGCTAAAACTATTGAGCAGAGGGAAAGAAAACAGGAGAAAATCTTAGCTGACTTTAGATTAGGCAAAGAATACAAAAAGCGCAAACTGAAAAAGAAAATAATTGATAAATTGGACTTCATCTAAACACTTAAGTATTCAAAGACATAGGAAAACGAGAATATTTTATAGCTGATTGGCAAAGGCTTTTAAAAAATTATTACCCAATACTGGCAAGTAACCACTGGAAACAGCGCTCCTGCAAGTTTCTGTTATAAATGAACCCTTTCTTTTTATAAGATTTGTCATTTGTATCAAGATTGCTACAAACATATATAAGCGATATGGTACAGATAGTCTTTGCCTGCGGAAGTAGAGATTGAATCGAAGGATCTGGTCTTGGCATCGCCTGTTTACAGCAGCAAACGCCGGGCGCAACCTAAATCCTAACGTAAGGGAAAGGTAGCCAGATGTGGTGCAGCCTCGCGAACAGAGGAAGTGTTCTAAAGCCATTTTTTAAAATAAGATTTTTATTGATTTAATAATAAAAGTCGAGCATTGCTTATATAAATGAAAAGGGAAAATTCTTATGATTTAATATTAAGTTAAAAAAGATACGAAGCTACTTCCCCCAAATTTAAAGGTTTCTATATTAGTTATATAATTAGTATAAAAGGAAGAATATATGGCAGTGGCTTCCCTCTGGAAACAGGGATTCCAGTAGGATTTTTCTTTTTTTATTACATTTTATAAAATTTCCACAGTAGTGCAGTTTTTTTAAAAGTACGTTTTTTCTTCTGACAGAAGGAAAAGAAGGAGAAGAAGGAAGATAAAATAGGCAGAGAGGCCTCGTGCCTCTCCAGTGTGACGGGCAGTGTTGTCCGTGAGCGTAAGAGCGGACGCCCGCTATGGGCCCCAGCCCCGCTGCGTGGGAGTCATGGACGTCTGGGGTGCTGTCTTGTCTGTAATGGGGCTGGTGTGTGAGAATCTGGTTGGAAAAGCACCCAAGAACTCCCTGGGGCTGTGTGCATTAGCAAGCCCTCCTTTTTTACATAGATCTTATTTGCATTGCCTTTATGGGGCAGGTAAAGGCGGTAATGGGGAATGAGGTCACGAAGGACCCCCTTCGTGCCCTTCCGTGCTGCCCAGTGACTCTTCTCTGCATTATTTGTGTGCTCAGCATAGGATTGGGTCATCTGTTTGAGACCTACCGTTTTGTACTGGGACAGTTCCTGAGGAGAAGCTGCCAAAATGCTGTAGTTAAGACATAAGTGGTTGCTTTGCTGCAAGTAAGACAAACAAACAAACAATAAATATGGCTTAAACAACCTGTTCGTTTTTCACACATAGCAAGAAGCCCAAAGGTGGGCAGTTTCGTGAGAGATGGTGGTCACTGTGAGGGTTCTCCTGGGTTCCTCACAGTCACAGTGGTCATAGCAAATTCATTGGTCATCTCCTCACAGGACAGTGGAAGGGGGGGAAAAAGCCTCCTCTCTCTGTCTCTCTCTGTTGGAATCTTCTCCCTCGTGTCTCTCAGCAGACTTCCCTTCATTGGCATTGGCAGGATTGTGTCACGTGCCCAAGACTTGTCTGCAGGGGAGACTGGGGACGCGAGGTTTTCTGCGTGTCTGCATGTGTGTCTTTCTGTT
Source organism: Mormoops blainvillei (assembly GCA_004026545.1). Lineage (NCBI taxonomy): Eukaryota > Metazoa > Chordata > Mammalia > Chiroptera > Mormoopidae > Mormoops > Mormoops blainvillei. The sequence continues at coordinate 5,822 of PVJD01005064.1, forward strand.
TGCAGTCTTTCCGCTCGAGAACTGGAGGAGTGGCTCTAGGTAGACAACCAACAGATTCTAAATGTGTATTTAGGAAGCAGGGGTAATCAATATACTTATCAGTGTTGCTCTCCCTTGCCTTCTCTTTTGAATCCATGACGTCTGAGTTAACCAGTTTGGGTCTGGGGTTGGGTAGCTTTGTGGGGATATTCCAAGGCGCTTAGTCTATACGGGGAGGGCGGGGGGGCGGAGGTTGTTCCCAGCCCTCCTCCAGGATCAAGGTGGATGGGCTGCCAGTAGTTTCCGTTGTCTCAGCAGCACAGGGACACTGGCTGGCTAGGAAAATCTGATGCTCACTCTAATTAATAGGTAGCTGAATTATCTCCTAATTAAGAGGAAGCAACTCAGATCTGTACCATGGTAGGAATCAATCAATAGATAAGGTTTATGCTGAATGCAGACTATTGCAGGAAAATTCAGATGGGGGAAAGCTAATGTCTTCTCCAAGGATTTAGTGAAAACTAATGAAATTGGGAACCGCGCAAGTTACCAGCTGGAAGGTCAGGCCGGATCGTCAGGGATGGCTTCCCATGTGAAATGGGACTTGGAGCTGGACCTCGGGCACTACTGTGGTTTCCAGAAGTGAGGGGAGCAGGGGCTCATTCCCCGTGCCAGGTGCCTCATTGTCAAGAGCACAGGGTTTGGGGGGGAGTGAGCGGAGAAGGTCTGGAGCTTTCGCTCTTGCTCCGAGAATTGATGACAGGCTTTTGTTGCCAGAGGAAGAGAATACCTTTTCCCAACCAGAACTCCCTTTGCCTACTTATTATCTGCCGAGCTTAGCTATAAAATTTAATACCCTTATCATTGCACCTTTTCTGTCAGAAAAGAAAGGCATGCGTTTCTTTTATCTGCCGGGTGCTCCCTTCCATTTTCACGCGTACAGCCTACACCTTTTGATAGGAGAAGAAGCTAACAAACCAGATCACTAAAACCATCACCCAGGACTGCTCTGGGTGCCCAAAGGAAAAAGCAAATTGGATTATTCGTACTTTCAAGTCTTCAGTGTCTATATAGTCAATATGTTCACATTTGAATTAAAAACAAACAAATGTCTGCTACAGGTGTAGTATCTTCAAATGCTCTCGGGGAGTTTCCGAAGTAAAACTAGTGGCTCCGCCTACAGAGGAGGCTCTCATGGGGCGACCGTGTGCACCAGAGCAAGTTATCCCCTGAGGAAACGAGGCGGAGAGAACCACACTTAGTAGTGGATGCGCGTGGACCTAACTGGCCATATATTCGGAACACTGAACTTTCATTTCCCAGTGCATAGAATCCATTTTAAAATCAGTGTCCCTGACCTATTCGACAGATCCGAGGGCAGAAGAGGGAGCTGGCTGGGAAAGACATTGTTAAATTCCTCCCTGAGGTCCGTTTCTCTTACTTACTAGGTAATTCGCAGTAACTAGAGTGCCAGCTCTGTGCCCCGTGGAGCAGTACTAAAAATAGCAAATCAGTCCAAGGTCCTGATCTGAAGGCTCTCAGGCCAGAGACCTAGTGGCATCCTGGGAGCAGGGCATCTGGGTGGAGGAGTAGACAGTCAAGGAAGGATAGAATTGGTTCATCTTCTCCCAGCTCGCCTTTTTCCGCCATGACAGTTCCCAAAGAGCAGGTGCAGAAGTGTTTTCGTTGAAAGGCTTCTTCATAGACCTCCTTCCTCCTCTCCAGGTGACTTAACGCAGATCGATTTTAACAGCCAACTTGACAGGGTGTGGACCTGCTGGATATGGCAGTAGAGGGAGAGAGGAATCAAGTTCCGCTCTTAGAATGCTGGTATGAGCTGGTGGGTTCATGATGATGTCATCTAAACTGGGAGAAACTGAGGAGGGAGCAGACATTAGTGGGCAGAGCGCGAGTTCTGTCTGTTGTCTAGACATCCTCTTAGAGACAGTGGGCAGAGTGTAGAACATGCGTGGCTGGGAGCCGTTCCAAATGGAAAGGCGCTCACACTTAGGGTGATTTTTTTTTTTTTCTCCCTTCAGTTACTGCAGAGTGCCGGGTCAGCAGGTGCCCAGGGGTGCCATCCTCTAGGCATCCGGTAAGAGGCGAGCCCGGGTGGGGGCTCAGCTAGGCATATCCTGGGACTGTGGTCCAGCAGAAAGAACGCACTCTCCTCTCCTTGTGTAGGACAAGTGTGAGAGCCTCTTGACCTAGCCACTCGAATGTTCCGGGCTCAGATACCATGGAGCTGAAGTACAAGCATTTGGAGAATGAACGCTAAGCAACAATGTCTACCCAGCACCTGGAGCTTGGAGCCCCGGGTCAGTGTGAAGTTGAGTGTTGGGCGAGGCTTACCTGCTGGGCGGAGGGGGTGCTCAGTCTAGTGGAAGGTGGATCCCCCTTTGTGGGAGAGGGGCAGCCATGGGCCCGGCTAGCTCGTTGCAGCTGGCCAGGAAAGAGCCCCTTGAATCAGCCACTGCACGATCTCGCTTGTTTAAGCTTTATATTCTTTCACTCATAAGCCTCATTCAATTCTCCTTTTTATTTGCGGAGGTGTGGAGTTGTCACTTTTTCTTTAAGTCAGGATACTTCATTCCTCCTCGGAGGTACTTCCATCGGTCTGGATAATGTAGTATTTCCTAGTAGACCCAAGCTGAGGCAAACTTGTCCTCTGGTACCAGGATCAAATCAAAATCCTGCTTGTTCGCCCGTGCACATTTTTCTGAGTTGTCACTAGGACTTTCGAACAAGGTGCCTCATCTGTTGATGTTCTGGGCCAGAATATTCTCTGCTGCGGGGGCCCTCTGGTCTGAGGCTGTGTGGCAACATCCCTCATCACTACCCACTAGATGCCAGTACACCTTGCCCTCAGGTTGTGACAGCCAGAGGTGTCTCCATGCATTACCAAGGGTCCCCTAGGGCAGCGATCCCCAACCTTTTTGGCACCGGGGACCAGTTCCATGGAAGGCAACTTTTCTATGGACCAGAGCCAGGGAGGATGGTTTGGGGATGAGTCAAGCACATTACGTTCAATCTTGCCTCCTGCTGTGCAACCCGGTGCCTAGCGGCCCTGACAGGTACCAGTCTGTGGCCCAGAGGTTGAGGACCCCTGACTTACTTAGGAGGAGAAATCACCCCTGGTTGAGAACATGCATTAGGGTCTGGCAAAATTAGGGGCCACTCCCCTGTTTAGGCAAGCCCTGACTGACCACAGCACACGTGAAGGCGGCGGGATGGGAAATTCAAGCCACTGAGCTCTAGACCAGCCAAAGAATGTGTGTCTTTAGGTTCCCAGCCACAGGAAAGGAAAGCACCATCTAGGTGCTGCCAGTAGTGGCCACAGAGCCCGTGGGCCCCGTGGTGACACCCATTTATAACTCTCCAACACCCTCGGAGACACTGAGGAGCCAGATTCTCCTTCCTCTCAGATAGAAAGCAAGCCAGAATGATTTCTATGCAAAGATAACTTTGAATAGGAAACTTGGAAACATTTCAAGCTCCCGTCCCTTGCTGCACTAACGTCACCAAATTGATTTTGGGAAGAGGTGCCCACAGGTGTCGAAATGTGAGTTTTCTTGCTCAAGAACAATAGACAGAAACTTAGTCTATTAATTCCATTTGCTTCCCATTATAAAGTCAAAGCGCTACATGGCCCACCTTCCAGGGACTTTCCTGAACTCAGAAAAGGTAAGTTTCAACCCTACCGTTCACTAGCTGTGTAACTTTGGACAATGAGGTTTTCAAAGCCTTACTCCCCTAGATACACCATGGAGATATGAATTCCTTACTTCCTTGAGTCACAGAATTATTTCAGGAATCAAATGAAATAACAGATTAGAAACCATTGTAAACTGGAAAACGCTGTGCACACATGATTATTGTCATCATTCTCGTTACCTTTTAAAAAGATGGATGCTTCACAAATTGGCTTGTTAAATATCCATTTATAGACCCAATTCCCTTGCTAAAAACTTATTTAACTACGGTATTTTCATTGGATTTAACCACTTGCCCAGGCTGAATTCAAGAACCCCAGTTGGTTTTACATCTCACTCCTGACTAAATAATGGGCTTGAAGAGAAAATAGAAACCAGTGATCAGCATCTTATTCATGGGCATAATAGCGTGGCTGAAACTCCCCTTTCTCATCCCCTGTTATTATCAATATGGTGGTGCTGTTACTTAAGGCACATTGTGTCCCAGAGTGGGCTTGTTACCTTTACGTTATATACACGTAATACTTAAGTTCTGCCCTCCAAAAGCAGCCATTGTAAAGAAGTGAGGAAGACACCCGTGGGGGCAGATGTGGGAAGGCGCGAGCGTTTCGCGCCTGCGCACTGTGATCTTGCCTTTATTCTGCTTGTCGCATAAGGAAACATTCCTCATTTCTAGACTCAGAATTCACTCGCAGCCCGCGAGTGCAGATTCCGTCAGGCCTTCTAAGGGACTTCCACGAGCATCGTCTCGTTTTCAGTTTCCCAGGGCAAGTAAGTGTCTTTGTCTGTTTTTCACTTGTACAACCCGAGAAGGGAATTGACCATACTCCAACTCGTGATTTTCAAACGTTGAAGTCCAGTGCCCGGTTCATTATTTTATGTTGCTTCCAGGTCAAGAGGGCTTAAATATTCCCACGCCAGGGAATTTTTTTTTTTTTTATCAACTATACCTAGGAACTTGACAATGTCTGTGCAAACAACAAAGAAAGAACTAAAGCTGCAGAGCTGTGCCATTAATTTGCACCTTGATTCTCCCCGTCAGAAGTTAGAATTAGTCAGTTGATTCTGTTCCACCTGTGGTATACCACAGGCTTGATTGCACAGAAAGAATTGTTTGATAGGCTTTCGTAACACAAAACGATACCAAAAAACAATGCTAGGACCCATCGTTGATGGCACATTAGCTTCACTTGTGACCTGTTTTCTTTATTTTTTAAATATATGTCTTATGGACGTAACATTGGCTTATAACGTAAATTTCAGGTGCGTAACGTTATATAGCTCAGCCTCTGTGTGTACCACGCCATGCTCAGCGCCGAAGCTCCTAGTTCTCATAACCAGACCACTGGGCGCCTTTACCCTTTTCACCCTCCCTCTGCACCCCTTCCACCCTAGTAACCGCCGTCTATTGGCTGCCTGCCTAAGTTTGTTTTTCTTTTGTTGTATTTCTTCATTTGTTTTGTTCTCATTTTTCTGTTTATTTTTATGGTCCCTGTTTGAGTGAAATCATACAGTGTTTGTCTTTTTCCATCTGGCTTATTTTATTTAGCCTAATACCCTCAAGATCCATCCACATTGTCGCAAATGGCAGGGTTTCACCTTTTTATAGCTGCATAGTATTCCATTGTGCACGCGTGCATGCACATCACACCTTCTCTATCCATTCATCCATCAATGGATACTTAAGTTGTTTCTAAATTTTGGCTATTGCAATAAACATAGAGGTGCAGATACCTTTTTGAGTGAGTGTTTTTTTATTCTTTAGATAAATACCCAGAAGAGAGAAACTGATGGATCATACGGTAGTTCTATTCTTTTTTTTTAAATTTAATTTATTTTTAGAGAGAGGGGAAGGAAAGGAGAAAGAGAGGGCGAGAAACATCGATGGGAGAGAGCAACATCAGTCGGTTGCATCTCGTCCCCTTCCTAACCAGGGGCCGAACCTGCAGCCCAGGCATGCGCCTGACCAGGAGTCCAGCCGGCCACCTTTCACTTTGCAGAGTGATGCCCAACCAACTGAGCCGCACTGGTCGGGGCGGGTAGTTGTATTCTGAATTTGTTGAGGACTCTCCATCCTGTTTTCCATAGTGTCTGTAACTTCTGATCATTATCAAAGCAGAACCAGCAGCCATACCAGACCCCCGCCCCTAGGAGCCCCAACCAGCCGTCCTGGGGTAAGACCAGGGGATTCTGCCGTGCGGCTGGTGCTGAACCTTGGCTCCAGGTGGCCCTCATCAGCGCCCGGGAGGAGGTCACCCAGACCCCAGCCGGCCTTTGCTCGGGACCCTCCATAGCGCCGTCCCTGTAAAGGCCGGGTGCCGGAGGCTGTGCCATTCTCTGACACGCTCCTCAGATGCTAAGAAACAGAAATTCGGACCCACTCGAACAGTCTTGTGGGATCTAGGCCTTATTTTTGAAGCTTTCCTCTCTGCTTTCTCTTTCAGCGTCATTAACAGTTTTCTTAGTAGAGTGTTACTGCCCGCCCAAACTCCTCTAGGTGTCGGAGGTTCGAACGTCGGCACTGAGAAGGTCTGTGACTTCCCACCGGCCGCATTGACTCCCCCTAGGCGGGAGTGTTCACTTGTGCTGAAAGTCTGACAAAATAGTCACCTTCACCTTTTCTGATTTTACGTCCTATTTCCAGGTGCAATTAGTTGCTCTATCCCAAGAATTCTAGTATGACTATTTATAGCTCTCTCACTGCCAAATGATCATTTTAATATCTTATTTGATGAGTCCATTTCCAAAATGATTAAGATTTCTGGAATGAGCCAAATCTGATTTTCAGTCCCATCTCCTCTAATTCTTTAAGACTGTGTGATTTCCTTGATGTGTACTTTATAGGGTTATTGTGTGACTTAAAAGATAGTATTTGTAAATGGCTTATAGTGTCTGTTACATAGTGAGCATTCAACAAATGCAGTATCATTATTATCATAAATATAATAATACTCTTTCCCTTTTAACTCTGATCTCCTAAAAAATAGAAACATTCTACATTTGTTATTCTTTCCTTAGCAACTGATACAGAGTTTGGCACACACAGTGAATGTTTAGATAAATGAGCCACTTTCAGAATTAGGTGATTTTTTTTTTTTTTGAGAAGGGGATTTAGAGCCTTAGGAATTCCTTTGATCAGGAACCAAATCCCCAAATGGAAGTGAGCCTTGATGGGATTACCTTGTACCATTCACCATCTTCTATAGAACTTTCTAAGGGTGACATTCCTGCCCCGTCTGCATTTTCATGCATGATAAATTCTAACTCTGGACAAGTTAGCGATGCGATCCTCCTACCTGGTTTCCTTGACAACCTTTCATCTCAATAGTAAGGGCCTGTTACGGGTGGGTGGGGAATGTCGCAAGTCTGCAGTCTTTAAGTCTTCTGAAACAAGGCGTCAAGGTTAAAATATTTGAAATTACAATTGAGGCCTCTGGTTAATGTTTGTTAGATAAATTACAAGAGCTAAGCAAAGACGTCGTCTTTGCAGGGGTGACCAGTGAAGAGGGCCACGTTGGCCTTTAGCCAGGAGAAGTTCTGTCATTGACTAACTAGGCTTTCCTTTGGACCTCTTTGCTATGCCAGGAGAGTGTTTGCCTTCCGTGTGTTGTGAAAGGAAACAGTTTTTAAACCAACCAGAAGTGAACTAAGTGGCACTTCTTGGTCATCCTCCTTAACCCTCTGTAGCTGTCTGGGGTTGCCCTCCCACGTATTTAGAGCTGAGTTGACCTTTGGGGTGATATCTGAAACTCGGAACAGGAGAGTCACAGGAAAGCACTTCACCTCCAAAAGGTTGCAAAGCCCCCTGGAAAGGAAGAGCACCTCATTAATGCCAAGCAGCGTGGGGCCTCCTTAATTACAACCTCATAGGGTGCCCTTTAGCTGGTTCCCCGCAAAGGGCTTGGCGAGAGCGGAAAAGAAGGAATGGGGTGGGGGGAGCGGAGAGGATGGGCCAAGGGCTCCCCACATCTGCAGGTGACCTGGAGAACTCGTCGTGTTTTCTGCTTCAGTTCAGGAAGGCAGGAAGATTCAGCAGATGCTAATAACTGGATTCAGATTTTTGATTTCTTCGCCTGGTTTTGCACACTTCTCTTTCTGTGGCTGGCCTGGGGTTGTATAGTCTTGTAGAGCAAACTTTCTCAGCCTCTTAAAAAATTTATCATCACCTTATCCCCAGGAGCCTTCTTAGATATATCTTTTTCTAATAGCACTCTCTGATTGTATCCCCCATGAGATTTTAATAACAAATCATAGTGATATCCAAGACTCTTTCGCCCCACAGGAAGCAATCTTTGCCCCATTAAGAATGCATGCTGAAGAGGAAATGTACAGTGACAGAGAAATAAGAGTTTTACATTTTTTTCTTTCATTTACTAACAAAATGATTATCTCCTTTGGCACTTTGAGCAGGAGTTGTGTGTGTGTGTGTGTGCGCGCATGTGTGTGCACACGTGTGTGTCACTGCTTTTTGCTGCTTAAGCTGGGCTCCCCTAACTCCAAGTCCTGTGTCCTGTGTAACTCACATTCTTGCCCCTAGCTCATCTGTGATATCTTTCTGCCCACACACGTGAAGACTGCAGGTAAATTCATCATATAATGTACATTGACAAAGCATCATACCATCTAACTTAGAACTAGAACAGTGTCACCAAAGCCACCTGAATGACTTTGTCATCCCATCACCCTGTCTTCCCCAATCCCTATCAAGATAAACCGCTATCCTGATGGCTGTAATAATGCTTTTTGACATTATCTGTATGTCTCACCAAACTATACTGTACATAATTCCCTCCAAGCAGTCATCTGGTGTTTGAATGAATGGTAAAGGAGGCGGGTTCACCAGTACATCCCCATCACAAGGAATGGTTCCCGGTCACCATTGCTTTTGCACATATATTATTTTTTGCTTTTTCAAAAGGATTCACTGAGTGCCTTCTGTGTGTCAGACACTGTGCTAAGTATACGTACATAAATACATACTGCGCTCTGAAATATGAAGCATTGCAGCTTCTAAAAATATTAAGTTCAGGCTACGCAGGAGCTAATGCAATTTTCTCCTCGGTGCGTTGAAAAATCTATTAGTTAAGAAGGCAGCTATATTTCAGGAAATTAAACCACTGTAACAGTCCAGTTCACAAATCAGAACTCCCAGTGCTTTGAAATGCTTCGTTTCATGACATCGAGTATTGAGGGATGTTCAGGCAATCCGTAAATGCTCCAGTGACCAAACCCCCCAAGCTTCACAAAGCAGCATAGAAGATGCTCCCTGCCAGGCTTAAGAGAGGAAGGGCTTTGACTGCCACTGATAGGCGGAGGAATGTGTTTATAGATCCGTGATCACATTCCTCTTGCTTCACTGTACCTTTGCCATTATTCCAGAATTAATTTTGTTTGTGGAAGATGGCTTCTCAGTAGATCTCTGAATAATGAGCATTTCGGGTGGAAGCCAGCTGACTTATTTTAGGCAAGGGCTGTACGCGTCGAATGAATTGATTGCTGTCTGGTGTAGATTACTGTCACCTGTAAAGACCAGCTTGGGGGCTCCTACGAAGTTTCCTTCCAAGTTTCCACTGTGGGAAGGTGTGAAATCAAAAGTAGGGTGGGGCAAAAGTAGGCTTACAGTTGTTCCTATAGAAAATAATACAGTCATTAATAAATAATAATGCAAGAATGAACTCTGGGTTTTTTGTAAACTTACTTTTGCCCCACCCTGGATGTGATGCCGCTCCCCTGCTGATACGGCCCGGCTTTGTAGATTTCACAGTCGCTGAGCTAGAGCAACTTTTACTGAAATGGGATTTCTGAGTTTACAAAGAAGGACGACCAGGAAACCCTTCGTGGCTCCGCAGTCATAAATCAACCATGAGGTGTAGGGTTAGCTGAAAAACTCCTGATCTCCCATCAGCACTTCCTTTTATTAATCTTTGAGAAAGGTCTCCTCTTCCCATGCATGCTGCCATGTCAAGTCCAGGTGGGCCCCTGAAGTTGGGGGCTCTCTTCTGTCTTGTTTCTGAACAGGAAGCTGATTGATGATCTAGTGTGAATGATTCAGTCACCAAGTCCTTGAGAAATAACAGTGCTTCCGGTAGCTCCTAACTCGGTGTTTCTTAGTGTGTGTTCTGGGACCGCTACCTGAGGGCCGTGTGGGGTGCTCATTAGCCATACGGATTTCTGATGAATCCTCCCCTCTGGGCATGCGGCCCTGGGGATCTTCATTTTTGTCAGCATCCGCCCAGGTTCTGATGGCTCTCAGCTGCCTCCTGTTCATCTTTTCCTTCACGGGCCCCTGGAACATAGTCCAGAAATGAGGTTCTGTCTCTTTGCTAATAGAGACACTGTCTCCAGGATATCGTCCGTTGCTCTGTAGCGTGGCACGCGGTGGTCTCCAACACCTGACCCTTTTCCTGCCTCTCCACCACCTCCAGCTCCAGGCTCTGCCTAAGTCTGTCAGCCTGTAATTACTTTACACGTACACGCACACACACGCTTATGTATATCCCTGCATCTTCAATGATGCCACTAATGTGTCTCCTCTCCTTTCCTCTCAATATTTGAGAAACTCGGTTTCCAATGCCAGACATCACGCTCATGTCCCTCCGGCATCTCGAAGGGGCCGCTCTCCCCGCCTCCCTAACCTTCCCGGCAGTCGTCCTGCTAGACGGCCGCTCTCCAGACTTGGGTCTGATCGCGATCCAGTTCCTGTCCTATAACCACAGATGTGGTAGCTGGTTTCCACGATGGCCCGATACCCCTCACCACCCGGCGTTCACACTCTCCTCTAGTCCCTCCCCACGCTGCCTGGGGCTGACCTCTGTAACCAATAAGACATGGAAGAAACAACACCATCTGCCTTCTGAGGCCAAGTCATAAAGGACACCCCAGCTTCTGTCTCATTCCTTCCCTACCCCTCCCTCCGGGAGAAGGCAGCTCCCAGGTTGCAGAGACGTTTACATAGCCCTGTGGGGCGGGGAACCATGGCTTCTTAACAGCCAGCGTCAGCTGCCAGGCATGTGGGGGAGCCTTCCCAGAAGCAGGTCCCAAGCATCCCGAGGCCCGAAGGCTCAGCAGACGTCTGGACTGAAACCTCATGTGAGAAACCCCAACGCCAGAGCCACCCAGCTAATGTGCTCCCCCACTTCTGACCCAGGGACTGTGTGAAATAACCAGTCGTCCTCGCTGTCTCCAGCTGCTGCGTTTTGGGGTAACTTGTCAGGTGACGTTGGATAATGAATGTCCACTAGACCGTGGTCCCCTCGAGACTATCAGTCGTGTTTCATTCATCACGGACGCCGGTCCTTCGCCCCTCCTCAGCACCTGACCCATACCGAGTGTCGTATGTAAATGTTTATTTAAATGACCCCCACCGAGCTAAACTGGAGTTTTTCTTTGCTGGCCAGGTAAATTCAATGCAGATGACTCTTAGCTCTAATAGATAGGAATCCCTCCTGTTCTGTCGCTTTCGTGATAACATTAACAATTAGCGGCCATAGCCAATACTTACATAGAGCACCAGCCTCCTCGGTCCTGTGAAATACGGGCTCCGTGTACGCCTGTTTGACCGATGGAGAGGCCAAGGTACTGAGAGGCTTCCTTACAACACCTGCCCAGAGCAACCCAGGCTAGTGAGCGGTGGAGCCAGGATTCAGGCCCCGGAGTGCGTGCTTTTAACCAGTTTAAAAGTTGATACTGAGCCCTTACCATGTGCCGAGCACTGTGCCAGGTGCCTGAGTTCTTCTGCCTCGTTTCGTGCTTTTCCAGACCTTGTACAATGCGTATTATTTTCTTTTCTCTGTTTTATGGGGCGGGGGGTGGGGGGAGCGAGGCGTAGGGAGACGAACTTGCCGTTGCAGAGGTGGCCGCATCGGGGCTTGGAGTCCAGCTGGTCGGACTCCCCGGCCGGCACCCCTTCCGTGATCCCCTCTCATGACCACTCCCGGAGTCGCCGCCCCACCCAGCACCACACCCTCCATTTCTCATCAAGGATGTTCTGAACACACAGGGGAGTTGTCAAGACGACCACTCAGAAACAACATGAAAGGCAAATGACTTTTCAGACATGATGCAGCTGGGATGAGTTCGTTTTTTTAATTTTTAAAAATGTGTCAGTGTGCTTTGTAGCCCACAGGAAAATGTTGAAATGGATAAGAAATCTACTTTGAGCAATAAATATTTCCAGAATGATGGAGGAAAGCTTACAGATTACGAGTAAAAGAACTCCCCGGGAAGGGAAGGGAACAGCCCGTGCTACCAGTACCCCTGTTCTACAGATGATAAAATTAAGGCCCCGACAGACTCAGAAGCCAGGAACGCCCAACCCCAAGGCCTTTATACCCAATTGCCAGGTAATACAACTTCTTGGTGAGCAAAGATTTGGTGGAACGGAGGCAGGGTCTCAGTTATGACTGGACAGTAATCCAGAGGCTTTTGAAAAGCCCACTGAATAGGCCAGGGGCTGTGGGAAGGGAGAAAAAGAGAGACACTTGTCATTTCAGGGGCAAATGTCTAGGGTGGGCGTCCTGAAAGTTGGGGTAAGAGGAAGGACCCGGTCCTGATCTCCCAGACCCCGGGTACTAGGATGACAGCGCCTGACCTATAGACTAGCTGGGAGGGGGTTTAAGTGATACAGCCCCTAGAAAACTCCCACCGCAGCGCCTGACACCCAGTAAGCACTCAGCAAATTCTAGATGATACTGCCTATTATTACCATGACTGGGGCATCCCCATGCCTCCTGAAAATGACATCTTCCCGTAGAAATGGACACCGCTACCTGATAAAACCAGTCTTTCCCCAGCCCTTCCCTTGTCTGTCAAAGGTCAGAAACCTGATATCGCCCCTGAGACGTCAGTTTCCTTCATGCCCTAGGTTTTAAGCGGTCACCCGTGGGTCTGTGTCCTCTGGCTGACCCTGTACCTCCACACCCACGTCACTCCCCTGGTCAGGTTTCCTGGGGAGCTTTCCTGTGGACCACCCAGTTTCAGATGAACCCCAAAATCACTTGCAGAACTTGCCAGAACCTCCCAAGGAACTGGCAGCTCTGGCCAGGTGAATATCCCTTGAGAGCCGTCCCCAGCCCCCCACTTTACCCAGAAACCCTTCAAACCTGGTGCTGCATACTACGCCCCTTTACGTCAGTGCATTGGGTAGTAGTCTTGAGCACAATTGCGTGTTCGCTAATGAAATCTTAGAACATTCTGCGTAGCGTTATTAACAGCCATTGCACGGATAAGATGTCCATGAAAATAAGCCTACCTTTCAGTTTTATTATCATTTTAATTACATGAACACTTTGGTGTGTTTATAATGATAAAGGACATAACTGGGATATTGTTCTGCCAGGGGCTGGCATCTCTGTAGGATGCTCGGGGCAGTCTGCCAGGTGAGAAAACTCTCCAGGTTATGTTTTCTCACCTTCCTTTAGGGGTGGGGGGCAGCCTTCCGTCTACCGCCACCGCCACGGAGTGTCTCTGGCTGGTTGAAGTCATGGGGTGGCGGTGAGATCGATACCATACGGGCTGCACCAAGAGACTGCCCTGCAAGGTTACGTGGGGGGCCCGTCTCGCCCACATCTCCTCCTCCTAGGACCAAGGAGGTGCTGTTCCATTTCGAGATCTGCCAGAGGAGGATTCGAGTTTCCCAGTAGATCTCAGCTTGTCATGCTGTTAGTCTTGATGTAGAAACGTAGGAAAAGGAGACGAGTGACTTGTTTTGCCTGGCAAAGCCATCTCCATTCCCAGCCTCCCCTGCTCTGTCAAAGGAACCGTACTCCTTGCTTTTACCCAGCTCAAACCCCTGAATCACCCGAGCCTTGGTAGTATGGACAGCTGCTCACTGGGAGAAGAGAAGTGGGTGTTACAGAGGCCCACTGGGTGCCCACCCCGGCAGGCAATCCTCCTGGCAATTTTGGTGAAGTGCTCTAAACCCCCATTCTGCAGATGAGAAAACTAGGGCTCCTCGAGTTTCGACAGCTTGCCCGAAAGTCCCACAGCTTACTCACAGTGGGGCTGGCACTAAGGCCCAGGCTGCGGGCGCCCAACCAGCCGCGCCTCTTCTGTTGTACCCTGCTGACCCTGGACTTGAGCAGTTAGTTACGCATGCTCTGCTCCTAGTAGCGGAAAAGGTCAGAGGTAACGTTTGAACCCGCACCCGGCTAACTCTGCAGCCAAGCACATTCATCAGGCATTATTTTGAGTAATGGCTTGTTACCACAGTAAAAATGACATCATCCTTGCCTCGAGGAGTTCCAGCCCAGAGCCAGAGAGCGGCATGGGAAATTAGACAGTGCGACAGCACGCCGTGCAGAAGTAAGGGGGACAGCATGGTCTGGAGCCCGCACCGAGCCTGGGGCAGCTGGGAGGCGGCGCCCTGGGGCTCGTGCCTTCCCAGTTGAGGCTTGAAGGAATCGCAGGATTTAGATGAAGGGGGTGGGAGGGGAAGGCTGGGGAGGACGTTATATGCTATTTCTAAGAGAATGAACCATTTATAATAAATGTATCTGCTTCTTACCTCGCGTTCTTTCCTCCCATCGATTCCTTAGTTTTCTGTCTACACACAAACTCATTTGAATGCTTCTCTTACCTCTAATTGCACTCCCTGACTTAACTGATTGTGTATTAAGTTGGCGACTTGGGGCGACATTCAGGCCTGGGCACATGTTGAGATTAATTTATTCCCGTAGTCCTACCGTTCTGCGATGCATCCGCGTGCCTCACGTGTGTGTTAAAAATAAATCCGGGAGTCGGGCAATCTAATTAGATGGCTTAACCCATTGCTCTGCTGTTCAGTCTTCACCAAGCTCTCCTGCTTTGAGGGTAACCAACCCAGATGAAGAAGTTAATCAGAGGTCTGATGACATAGCCTGGCTGCGGTGTGGCCCAGTGATTTCCAAGCGTCAGTTCAGGCACATTCTCGGAGGAGAGAAGAAACCAAGCTGAGCTCCAGAGGCTGGGGCTTTCAAGAGGAAGGGTTTTATAAAGCCTGCTGGAGGGGAGTGCTCGGGGAGTCCCCAGGCCTCAGAGGCTGGTCCAGAAGCTAACTCCAGAGGAAGGGGGAGCGTGGCGTGGGCAAAGAACACAAACCTCCTGCCCACAGATTCCAACTATAACTTTGCACCTTGCTTGCTGTGCATTGTAGACAAATCACTCACCCTCTTGCTCCGTCCGTTCATCGGTTCATCTGTCAGTCCAGCCATCCATCCCCCCACCCACCTACGCCACAGATATGCATGTTGTCTCTATTCTGTGTAAGGGGTTATGCTTTGATCTTGCCATGACTCGATTAATTTAATGACTGTGTCCGTTGTGGTAGGTTAGCCTCCCTCTCTCCCTTCTCCACCCTGCTTTGTGCCCCATAAGCGGGCTCATGAGGGTTGAGTCTCTGAGCTCATTGGGTTTGACCAGCAATCAACCAGTCAATGTGTAGGAGGAAAGGGGCTGAGATCTCTCCCCCTGTTCTCTCCTGTGGGATTGTCCCAGGTAGCCCATGTTCCTCTACCGAAGGTCACCGTTCCTGGCAGGTGGCTTATTCATGCGGCTTTCTCTCTGGATTCCAACGGTTGCCGTGGGTGGTAACAACCCCCCACTGAGCAGTTCCCTTCCCTGGAGCTGCTCAGTCCCTGTTAGGTCCCCAGGTTCTACATGCGCGTCAGTTCTCTATTGTTACGTTTAACTCGGGTTGTCCGGTTCGAGTGCTATTTCTGTCCACACTCCGCCTGACACACTACACGCCGTGCTCAGAAGTAACTGCCTTTGATAAACGGCAGAAGCTCAGAAAGGCCAAGCAAACTTGCCCAAGTTGACATGGTGATTACGTGACAAGGCCAGAACCCGAACCCAGGTGTGCCTGACTCCAGAACCCAAGGTTTCGTGCAGTGCGGCCTTCCAGAGACCCCCACCTTCCATGGGAAGCAGTTACAGAGCCGTGTACCTACGGAGCCCGAAACGAGGAGGGGAAATCGGGCGGAAGTTAGGGGCTTACAGTCACTGAGGGTCTTTTGTGTTCCAAACACTTGGGTCCTTTAATGTCCCTTAAATTCTACATCAACCATGAGATATAGGCAGCATCTCCATTTTATAGGTGAGGAAACTGAGGCTTAGAGAGGGCAACATCTTTCATGGGGCTGGAGCCCAGAGTTCAGCCTTTGTCCCTTCTCCCCCTCCTCCGTGTCACCCAGGTGCAAGGTGACAGGGACCACAGACTTAGAGCTGAAGACTGTTTTTCTTGAGACTGACACATGATGAACAGTTCAGTCCATCAGTTTATGGGGTGTTTTTTCTGGCCAAAATTATACTCATTTATGCAAAGGAGTAGCTAAAATGATATTTTTCAAATCAACTGAAGGTGAAAGCAGCACACGGAGTAGGTTTGAGAGATGGAGTGGGTCTGGTGAGTTGTCACATGTGGTCCTTTGTCAGAGCTCTCCTCCGTCAGCGTCTGTGTTCCTGCCTTCACCCGGGCTTGGTGTGCTTAAAATGACCGGCAGGCTTAGCTTTTCTTTACAACAGTGTTAGTTGTTCTTTTTTAAAAAAAATTGAAAAATAAAGATTAAATCCAAAAGTATCCAGCCATGTATGAAAAGTAGAGCCATTTATTGAAGGAGATACAAGAAACGTTGCACATAGCACAGCGACACCTCAGTCCCCTTCAAAGTAGCCACCTTGGGACCTCACACAGTTCTCCCAGTCGCCATCAGCTGCCCTATTGTATTCTTCTGAATCTCATCGGCAGTCTGAGATCGCTTCCCTTTCAAAGGTGATTTTAGTTTTGGGAAAAACCAGAAGTCTCAGGGCGCCAAATCTGGGCTGTAATGGGGCTGAGTCACCTGGGTGATTTGATGTTTCACCAAAACACTCTGCCCAAGACATGATGCTTGAGCAGGAGCGTTGTCATCATGAAGCTGCCAATCATCAGTTGCCCATAGCTGCTGCCTTCTGAATCATCCGAATAGTTTCCATGGAGGAATGTTCAAGCTTAACACAAAATTAGATGCTGATTCGTTGCTGTACTCGCTCAGTCATTTTGAATGGGATGGCCGCACAGCACACATGCTCACTCAACAGCGTCTACTGCCCCGCACTGACTAGTACAGTGCAGTTGTCATTGTTCATACATGCACATTCTAGTCCACGCTCCTTGGCCATCCATGTTGTACCAGCCATTCTCATATTAACAGCGGTTGGACTTCTTCCAGACAGACCTCGTACATACACATCTCTCTCTCTACCTGTCTACCTACCTACCTACCTACCTACCTATGTGTCACACATCATACCAAAATAATCACCATTAGTAATTTGATGTCGTGCTCTATTTTTTCTTTACCTGCGTAAATTTGTGGGGATATGTTTTCATGTCGTGTGAGGATTTCGGGGGTGACCCTCCATAGGCTCATTAGGTGCACGTGTGTGAGTGTGCGTCTCTTATTACCCAGTGAAGAGTGTTACATAGATAATGACCAGCTTCTCCTCGTGTGTTTGTGTGAGAGCCAGGAGAAAGCAGCAACACTAATTCGCTTAATTACTGCTTTAAAAAAATAGATGAGCATAAGCTTTAATAATACCACTAAGTAATAATCTTTAATGATTGAAAGAAATGTACCTACCTACAAAAAAAATTAAGTATTGCTTGCAAAAAATCTATGTAGTCTGGTTCAGTTTTTGTGCTTTTATTTCTTTCATGCATATTCTTGTATTCTCCAGCGAACCTATATAATTTCTGTAATAACAAAAATGTAATTTTAAAAACTGGAGCACAGTGTTTACATGTAATAGTTATTATGTAAACATTGCTTTTCCTCTCCCTCGATTCAGATGTTTTCTTTCCAAAACACTTCACATGCCAAACTGCAAATTACATGAACAGATCTTTAAGAAAATACTCATTTGTTTATTCACATTTTTATTGGGTGCTTCTTCTGTACCGGGCACTATTTATGATGTTTATGCAAACAATTAACGTAGTGATTCTTTTCCTTTCTCCTCCTCGCTGCCCTGGCTGCCCTGTGTAGTCCGAAGTTTCCTGGATCCCCAACAAACACTACTCTGGGATCTACGGGCTGATGAAACTCGTCCTGACCAAGACCCTGCCCGCCAGCCTGGAGAGGGTCATCGTGCTGGACACTGACATCACCTTCGCGACCGACATCGCCGAGCTGTGGGCCGTGTTCCACAAGTTCAAAGGTAAGGTGGCCCACTTTTTCCCTGGTGTCTTTTGAAGGCATTGGCATGCCAAGCGTCGTAATTGGACTTTTAAAAAATGTGAGGTGAACTCTTAATGAGGTCAAGTTAATGAAACGGCTACGGAATTACAAGGACGGTTGGGGACCACTTCTTTTGGCCTTTGAAAAACCTGAAACTGGAATTTGCATTTCTTTAGGAAGTGAAGAGGCACGGTCTGTGTTCATAGACAGAACCCGGTTTCGGTTGCTTTGTAAGAGATAAATATCAAATGTCTATGCCGGTAATTGAGTGTTGACTGACTTGTGTAGAGACACACATTTATCGGATTTCTCTTTTTATCAAATGATACTTTGATTACAGAGAAAGCCTGTGAGGTGATGGAGATGAGTGTTGATTATAGGGTGTTTGGAAATGTTCCTGTGGCTTTTGCTTTCATTCGCGTCGTGGTTTATTATTTTAAAGGGGTATGTACGTTTGACTTTCCTAGAGGTTCCTTGGAGTCTGGTTAGTTTCTTCTTAGCTGTACTGTAGCTCGTGCCTCTGCCCCCAGGTATGTGAGAGCATCAGTGGGAAACTGTGAGCCCTTAGGTGTGCTTACCCCCGACGGCAGTGACAGGTTAGCATGCATCTCGGGCTATCATCGTAACACCCTTCTCCTAGATGTCATCCTTCAATTACCGTATTTTAAAAACTCTGTATGTTAGACAAATCCGAGAAGTTTGGCGGCAAGATTTTTTTTTTAGTTTTCTTTTGAACATTGCACTCTGGCTTCTGGGTTTAAAGTTCTCCTTACCTCTTCTGTAACTCTGTATCCTGTGGAGGCGGGATTCCACTTGGTGGTTTTCAGTGGCAGCATTTTCATAAATCACAGGTTATTCCAGTTGGTCTGTTTCTGTTCCTGGAAAGGAGAATAAATTCCTCGTCTTCTCTGGTGTCTGCCCGCCTCCTTCCTGGAGCCCCTTAGGTCCGGGCCAACTGGAAAAAGTCCTTAGCCAGTCAAACGGGAGACACTCTGATCCTCAGACACTTTCTCTTGTCCAGATCAAAACTTACTTTCTCAGCCCGTGTCAGTACGGACCCTAATAAGCAGATCATTTAGTGAAAGCTGGCTGAAGCCGAATGCGCCTCAGCTTTCGGGTCTCTCCTCCATGGCAGGCTGGGGTCTGTCCACTTCGCGACTGAGCTGAAGCCTGGCGGGACGTTGGGTTGTGCTGAGCTGAGACCAGACGCACGTGGGTTGTCTTCAGCATGCGCCTCTTTTCAAGTCCCCCGACCCTTTCTGCTTGTTTTTCTGATCTAACCGAACTCGCCGGAGGCGGTTATTTAAATAAATAGGTTGTATTTCGTTCACGTTTTTATGCCGATGTCCAGTACACAGTGGTGTGTTTATTCAGCACTGCCACTTCCTGTGTCCCTGGTAGGTGTCAGGTGGTGCGCTGGGCTCTGGAAATGAGGTGAACAATGAAGGGGGGTGAGGATGACCACCTCTGCTGAAGGGGATCAGGGGAGGCAGCTGGGTGGGCAGCACGGAGGAGGTGACTGGTATGGTGCTCTGTGCCGCCAGACAGGGTTAGTGACTGTGTGCAGCGGTTGCCTCTGTTTTCCTTTGGGAATAAAGGGCGTATCACTCCAGGGGCTGGGAGTGCTGCCTGCAGAGGGCCTACAGCTACGGACCTTGTTTGTTGGTGGCCTCGGGTGAGAAGAGTCACCTGCCCATGGCCACACCCCCTTCCTGGGACACCACGTATCACACAATGACTGAAGAATGGAGAGTTTTTCAGGATCAGCTGAAGCGCTCCTCTGAGCCTGCCCGGCAGCCGGCTTCTCCCTCTGCCCAGTCCTGTCCCCACGCTTTGGCTTTCATGGGCAATGTTCCCGCGAGCTCTCCCTGCAGTCATGTCACCTCGTGCATGCTAACTGCCACGCCAGAGTGGGGTCCCCGGGAAATTCAGCCTGCGGCTGCATTCACAGCTCCAGTCTCCCTTGGATAACAAGTGAACTCAGTAACATCACCGGAACAGTTGATACAATTTTACCGATCGTAGCTGGGAAAGCTATAGCGTTTTCTGGCCCAGCTAGGACCTGCCGTGGGGCAGGTGGAGCTCTGCCGCCAGTAACAACACTCACGTCGTCATGGTGTCGAGTCCCCGCTGTGGTCCGTGTGCCCAAGGCTCTTGCTGCTCCCCGGGCTGGTCCAGGGATTTGGATTAGGATTTGGTGGGCCCCGCGATTCCAGGCCGTCCCTGGGGCGGAGCAGAGTGTGTGGGCCAAGGTCAGGACAGGGGCGGAGCCGCATTTCATTTGTTCATTCCTCCACGGATTTATTTCTAGCATTTGTTGGAGGAACATACCCAGTGGTGCTGTTACCTAGAACTCTGAAACGTGGCACCTGCCTTCTAGGAGCTCACGAACAAGGCAGGCTGCGTTACGCTGTCATACAGGTTTGTGGGGGGGTTTCATCTTTGTCTTTCCAAACTGGACCGACGAGAAGCCAGGTCATGGAACCAGAAGAAAGGCCCTTCGGACAGACCCGCAAACGGAGAACATTCTGATCCATCTCATGAAGGCAATTGCTGTTGACATCTTTCACTGTAAACATTTTGAGTGACGTTGATGCAATTAGGCCTTGTTAATTTAGCCTTGTTTCAGAACAGCTTGTTACCTGGGGCTGGAGTGCTTCTTATGCTCACATCCCGTACGCCCTTGACTCCTTAGTGGTGCTGCGAAATCCCCCTTACCTGAATTCGTCGTAGGGAGCATCTAGTAAGGAGCGTTTCAGTAGGTGCATAGACCCACTCCCAGCCTCTACCGTGCACAGCTTTGGGGTATCCCTTGGGGACGTGCTCATGCTCTCTGGCCCTCGACTTCCCCCGAGGGGAAAATGCCTCCCCCCTGACCTTGGCAGCCTGCATCCTTACCAAGCCTGCTCTAGCCCGCGGAGGTGTTTTCAGAGCCACTCATTCTTAGTGGAAAGACTCAGACATGCCGCTGATGGTGAAAATTAGGAGTTGCCTGTTCAGTCGTATTGACTGAGCTTACTAGGTGCCAGATCGTTTTCTGACTAGTGGGAGTGTTGCAGGAATAAAACCAGCCCAGTCCCCACGCCATGGGAGTGCACGTTTGAGTCGGGGACGCACCCAGTAAACAAACGAGTGAAACACACAGAGCAGTAGGCAGTGATCGGTGCCCTTGAGGACATCAGAGAAAGGAGATGAGGGGTGCCTGTGTGCCCGTGTGCACACGTGTGTTTTAATATTCAAATACGGTGGTAACGGAAGGTCTTACCAGAGAAGTGACGTTTAAGCAAAAACGTGAAGAAGTTAAGAGAGCAAGCATGCCAGTGGCCAGCAGAGCGGAACAGTGTCCTGGGCACAGGGTCCTGCGAGGGGAGAGTTTCAGAAGTCACGTGGCCTGGCTTGTTCAGGGAATAGGAGGGAGGCCAGAACAGAGAGGAGGAAGCCCAGGAGAGGACGGGATTGGCAAGGTCAGATCATGGGGTCGCCTTTGTGGGGCCTGGGAGGGTTTTGCCTCCCCTTTCAGTGATACAAGAAGCCATTATCTGGCTTGGAGCAGGAGTGACATGATCTGATTTATGTTTTTAATGGCCCAGCCTGGCTGCCCTGTGGGAGTAAGAGGAAGCAAGGAAGCCATTTAGGGGACTACTGTAGTCATCCAGGGGAGACGTGTTGCTGCCTCAGACCTGGGTGGGTCAGTAGGGGTGAAAGACATTGTCATATTAGGGGTACATTTTGAAGGTTGAGTCGTCAGGATGTTCTGGTGACTGGATGTGGGAGAGGACAGTGATGGGAATGGCAGATGGCGCAGGTGGCCACAGTGGTGTGATTGCACCGTGGCGGCAGGGGCGGGGGGCAGGGGGCGGGGTTGCTGCCCAAAGAACGGGTACAGGGAAGGAGCAGGAGTTTGGTTTGGGGCGCTTTAATCTGAAGTGCCTACCCTGGACCCCCCCACGGACGTGGCCAGGAGGCAGGCAGATAAATGAGCGTTTGTAAAGCAGAGGGAAAGTAACTAGTAGTTCTTAAGTACTTCTTCTGTTCCAGGCACCAAGCTAGAAACTTTGCACATTTAAAAAGCACAACGAAGCAGGCCCAAGAGAGGTGAAACAACTTTCCGTGCTCCAAGAGCCATCGCACCGCACAGCTGAGCCCCAAACTGTTCTGTTTCTGTCCTTCCTACCTCCTCCTGCCCCCTCCCCGGGCTTTCTAGTGTATGGGGGGCGGGGTGCCCCCTGACCTGGGAGGCAGGGTCTGCGTTTCATTCAGGAGTGACCGCTGATATGTTCACCCATGACCCCGTAGTCCAGCCCATGACCCCATAGTGCCATAGTATTACCACACGAAAAATTGGAAATTATATCTGATTTTAGCCATCCGGGGAAGCTGTTTTGAAAACATAGCATCAATAATACACACTCAACCCTGGCTGGGTGGCTCAGTTTGTTGGAGTGTCGTCCTGTCCCCCAAAAGGCTGGGGGATCGATCCCTGGTCGGGGTGCGTACGGGAGGCAACCGATTGGTGGCTCGCTGACACTCTCAAAGTGAACATATTCTCTGGTGAGGAACGAATAAGTAAATAAACACAACCATAATTTGAAGCTATTAGAAGAAAGCCTTGCTAAATATTCAAGATGGTGTTATTTTAATGACAAATGTCTTCCCTTTGGGAAGCTCATACTGCCATAGTGTAAAGTTCTGGCCCCCAAACAAGTCAAACTGTCAAGCCCTGGTGGGCCTCTGTCCGCTGTCCCTTGCGGTGCCACAGTGGGTAGGTGTGTCACGCCAGTGGGTATTTTTAAGAACCTAATAGACTCACTGTGGACTAATTATAGCTAACATTTTTAAGCACCTTACTGTGTGCCAACTACCCTGTTAAGCATTTTATGGATAAACTCATTTAATCCTCACAACACTCCCATGAAGTAATTACTGTTAATGTAATGTTCCTGTTTTAAAGTTTTGGGAGCCAGTGTTTGGGAGGCAAAGCCGCTTGCCCTGTGTTTCAGCTCTTACGCTGGGCACCTGGGATTTGAACTGAGGATGCCCAAGTCCGTAGTCCGATATTCTTTCCTACACTGCGCCGACACTCCTCAGAAGGGGAGACGGTAGAGCTTAGAGCCTCCGTGAAGAGACCCGTGTTAGAGACAGGAAAGGACTCTAGGTGACCATGAAACTAGTGTGTAGAGGGCAGTGCTGAGGTGATCCAAGGCCTTCAAAAAGCAGAGGCAAACAGACGCAGAGACAAGTATGGCTTCCCCAGGACTTGAGCAATAAAACCTTGGTTTCTAGAATCCTGGCCCAGCTTGGGACTTCCCAGAACATCGTCTTCAAAGCAGCCCTGAACCCCGGGAGCTCTCCCCGTGTACTTGGAATGGTTTAGCAGAACAAGCCACAGTCAGGGCTCATCCGACGCCCTGTGACCATGGTCAGGGTTACCTACCTTTGGGGCCCAAGTGAACTCCGAACAGTGCCAACAGAGTCCTTGCGAGTGATGCAAAAGATAATGTACATTGTTCTTCCCACGTCACATTTTCTCTGAGGACTCCCGCCAGAGGGCTCAGAGTAACAGGAACACCATTAGTGCGCCCGCTCCGTCACCTTGCAGCTCGGTCCACGACGCCACCAGGGGCACGGGTGGCTCTAAGTGCAGAATAATGTAAGAAAGCTACATATGAGGAGCCTTGAGAGTATTACTTTGGAAAAGACATTTGTAGAACCTTTGTGGTTATAATCACTTGCCTCGAAGGAGTTTTTAAACACTTCGTGACATTTCTTCAGGTTTGTCCCTGCTGCTTACCTTGCCCGGGCTTGGCCTCCCCATCTTCTCCGCCCCCACCAACAACCTCTCAGCCTCTCAGGGGAACTGGTGAAGCCGGAGAAGCTCTGCCAAGGAAGACTCCAAGTTTCAAATCCCTGCTGGTCTCCCTACCGGGTGGATGACCTTGGGGAGTTCATTTAACCTCTCTCATCCCGGCTCCCACACCTGTAGAAAGAAGACTGGCATCTCCCCGCAGTCGTGTGAGGTCGTGTGAGGTCTGTACCGACCCTTCTCCCTCCTCCCTCCTCTCCCGTGTCCATCTGTCCTCATCTCTTGTGTGTCCCTTTTCCTTTGACTTCTAATCCCTCTTCCCTCCCTTCACCTGCCTCCAAAGGAAGCCTTATGTCTGACCCCCTCACCCCCACGCCCTTTAGCTGGTATGAAAAGAATCCAGGAAGATCCTGTGCCCTCACAACTGTCAAAGTTCCCTGATGAATGCCGCCGTGTCCATCCTCAGCCAGGCCTGGCGCGGCCTCTGGGTTTGCTGCAGACAGGGCCCCACTCAGCTCCCATCTGCTCCTGACAGGTCCTGAACTTGGGAGGCTGCTTTGCCACAGGGAAGGGAAACGGAAATTTTAAAAGGAATTCTCACATAAAGCACTTTACAGCAACCCCACCAGCCCGTGTCTGCCCGCGTGCTGTGCTGCTCGAATTCCACTGGGAAGAGGGCGGCTGGGCCTGCCGTCTTTGCCATCATCACAAGGTTCTGATGGAAGTTTGGGCATCTCCTTTTCATCCGTACCGTAGTTTTAAACGCCCTCCTGCACGCTTCCTACTGATGTAGCACCCTCCTGACCACCAGCTTCCGTCGTTCTCTCTTTTAACTTACCATTCCGAATTGGGTTTCCTCTTGGAAGATTCCAGCGCCTGCTACTTTATTTCGTCCTCACCCTTCACACCTGTTGCCCCAGGATGCTCTCCGTTCAGGCCAGAGTCCAGCCCTCTGACTCTCTCTCGTGAGATGCCCCGGGTTCATCGTCATACAAGCCACGATGCTCGCCACTTGAGGAACAACAAGAGTTTTCTCCCTGGCGAACCTGGTGGAGAGGTTTTAATTATTTTCAGATTAACTTGGAAGCGGAGCTGCCTTCTCTCACTGTGTTAGAAACATCATCCAGCTTCCCTGATCTTCTTTTTTTATTGTTGTCCTGTAAAAATGTGGGAATGATACATTACTAACTCCCCTAGGCGCTTTATTTGGGGGGTAAGTCAAGAAACAGCTCTGCAGTGCATAGTGCTTAATAAACGACACTTCCCCCTTTTTCTCTTCTCCATCCTTTTCTTCTCCAGCCTGAAACTCCTGAGAGGCAGGGGGACAGGAGCCTGCCTGCTTCCCTTTGTACCCCTGTCCCTGACCCCCTTCTCCCCCGCCGCCTGCCTTGTCCCCCTGCCTCCCACATTCATTCAGTCACTCCTCCTTTCATTAATTCATTATCTTTTGAGCCCCTGGACCTGCCCTTGACCCTGGGAATAAAATAGTAATAATGCTAATTGCTGTGAACTGCTTTCTGTGTGTCAGGCCCTGGGCATTCTCATTTAGCTTTGAACTACCTTGCTCAAGGTCACACAGCAGGTTAGTGGCAGAGCCTGGACTGAAGCCGGGTGGCCCCCAGGCTGAGCCCTGTGCCCACGTTGTTACCACTAGATTCTAGGCCCAACTGAACACACAATTACATTGAAGTACAGAAAGGACCTTGAAAGGGAGACCTCAGTGGGGAGGCAGAGTTGCCTTTTAGGGAAAGCAGTCCCGGTCAGGTGGGATGGGACGGTCGGGAAGGCATCTAAAGGGAGGAGGCTTGGGGGCATTAGCCTCCGCGGCCCCACTTAGAGGGGGTGCCGTGTGCAGAGGGCTGAGGTCCAGGGAGAGAGAGAGAGAAGAGCACGGGCAAAAGCTGAAAGAAGTGCCAAATCTGCTCCTCAGACAGGCCAGGCGGGCTCCTACCTCTGGTCCCTTGCCCTGATGTCCCCTCTGCTGGGAACGCGTATCCCCCCACGTCTCTTCCTGTCTTGCTGCTGTCACTAACTTCCGTCAAGTCTTCGCTCAAATCTCTGCTGCTCAGTGAGTTTCATCCTGCAGCCCAGACGCCATCCCATCCTGCTCGCCCTGCTTTCATTTTGTAAATAGCACTCATCACCCGCTAGTTTATAGTTACTTATCAAGACAGCTGCTCTGCCCAGCCCAGGAGGCAGCGCAGACCCGGGTACCCGGGGCGTGGCAGCCTTACCTGGTTTCTGTGTGTCTTCCCTGCAAATACCTGAACACCAAGAGGGCAGAGATCTTTGCGGCCCTGCTGCTGATGCCTTCCTAACAGCTAGAACGTGTCTGGCAGACAGTGGGTGCTCAATAAATATTTGCTGAATAAGCCAACAAATGAAGCACGTGATTCTGGGCGATTTGAGGAACGGGAAGTAACACAAGAGAGTATGAAGGGTTTTCGGAGTTTTGGCTTGAGATTTACCCAAAAGTCATTGAAAGATAGAGCAGCGGCATTTCAGGTACAGAGAGGTAGACTCAGATTTTCAGACTGGAAGGGAGCCCTTTGGCTGCAGTGTGGAAGGTGATCTGAGAGCTGAGGCAGGAAACCACCACCTTGACGGAAAGGTTTGGCAACAGGTAGGAGGTTGGCTACCGTACAGACCCAAGCAGGTTATGACAGTGGCCCATGCAAAGCAGGATACTGCCCCTTGGGGTCAAGCAAAGGGCAGGGATTAGCCATGAACCAGAAGTGGAGAGGATAGCGCTGGGCAATGAGTTCCGTGGTGAACGTGCAGCGCTAGGGCAAAATAGCCCGTATCTTAACAAAACAGGTCTGGGCTAGAGATATCTTTAGATGCTTCCTTTTTTGGAACTAAAGCACAGCGTTTTGGTCTTAAAAGACACGTTCTCACGGCGTCATTAGTTTCTTCTCCTGGACTTGCAGTCGTGCGCCCCATTGCAGAGCCCAGGGGCGGTGGCCCTGTGACTCCTGGTCCTGAAGGGAGGGCAGCTGGATTCGCTGTCTGCAACAGATGGCTAAGGGGGCGGCACAGTCGGTCAGGAGCAAGTGCGAAGGCCGGGCGAGGTGTGATTGGCGAGCGGTGATTAGCAGGGGAAGAGGAGCAGAGTGACTGCTGAGCAGATTCATTAGAGGATCTCTGAACTCACCCCGGTCATGTCAGGAGCCCCCGATTGTGCAGCCCCTACCCAGGGACCGATGTCGGCTCCTGCCTCAGACTGCCACTGCACCGCCGAGCCAGCCGGGGCCTGGGCACCGGCGTCTGCGGTGCGCTCTCGGGGTGGGCTGAACAGCCACGCTGACACATCTCCAGGACCGCTGCCTGGGCAGACAGGACCTCTGTCAATTGTGTGCCTTTCTTAAATGCACAGGGAGCAGGGCTCTCTGCGAAGTGAGCTGGAGGACCCTTTGAGGCCCATCAGGAAGAGGAGGAAAGGCACATTTCTGGAGGAGACTGGGAAGTATTTCCTTCCTCTCTTCCTTACCCAACCAAGCATCCACTCCTGGGGTGGTTGGACAGAGACGTCCAGGCCTTTCCCTTAGATTGGTCCCCAAACTCTTACCATCGGTACAACCTCGCAGTACTCAGATCTCTGAACCTCCGTTTCTTAACAGCCAAGTGGTCCTGATAATATTCATAGGGTACTGCTGTGATCGCAATGAGAGAGGACACAGAGGAAGCCCCGATGGTGTCTAGCTGCTGCAGTTACTAATGTTACAGTCATTTTATTGTCATCACAATAAGGCACCTGTCTACATACTGAAAAGATTCTGGATGGGAGGGCCTTGATAGCAGAGGAGACAGCACTAGTCCTCCATAAGTGAGGAAAGCTTGGCAAATAACCTCCATCAGGACAGAGGAGGAGGGCCCGGGGGGCGGGCCATGTAAGAATGAGAGTCAGGGTTCTGTCCACGTTGGAAAGAGCCAGCCACCCATCTCAGTGGGGCGCGCACAGGCCGTGGAGCGGGACAGTCCCAAGCCCTGTCCCGTGACACTTAACACCTGAGTTTCCCAGTCTCAATGCGAATAATATTTCAGGAGCAAAATATGTAATTCAGTTTGTACTTTGCAGGCACCTGTTATATTATCTCAGTTCTCTGGTGCAGGGTTTTCACATTGTACAGTTTCTGAAACTGATGTGATTTACAAAAGCAACTTGAATGGATAGTCTTTCTCTTGTGGAAAATGTTTTGATACATCCTACAATCAGTGGCCTCTCAGAACCCAGAGACTACAGTGTTATTATTTTTATTAGTATTATTTCCCTATTTTGATCCTTTTATCTTGGAATGGTAGAGGAGAGCTGGGGTGGGGGGTGGTTGTGATAAGACTGAGGGAGGAAGAGCCGTATTGGGAGGCTGATTAGGTCAGTGTAAAGTGATTTTAGGGTCTTAGCAGGACACTCCTTGATTACCTTTTATTGTATGACCCTCAGACATTTGTGCTGTTGCTATTTTTGGTAAATAATCACTTGTTTCTCACAGGTCAGAATGGCTACAATCTCCTGATAGACCCTCTCATTGTGGGGAGTAACTGCTTGTTTCCTGAAAGGGAACCTTTACAGTTCGTGTGGACATGGAGAAAAGGGAGGTCAAGGGACACAGAACAGAAACATTTTAGAGTTTGTTTGTTTTTTTTAAATTTCAGGAACAGATGATACTGAAAAGCTTAAGCATTAAACCCGGAACTGCAGAACACGGCTCTGCCCAGAAGTCTCTCATTCAGACATTCAATAAATATTTGTTGAATACCTACTTGATACCAGGTGCAAGTTATGCTCTCTGACGTTCAGCCCATTAGAAATTCATGTGACTAACTCATCCTTCTCTGAGGAAATCAGATACTTCTGGGAACATTTTAGGCCTGCTTGCCATTAGTGTGAATTATTTCGCCAGACGGCTTTCTCACATTTGCTGATATCAGCTGCCCCGAGTCAAGGAGTCTTTGATTGTGAACGTGGCTGCTGTGGATGCATAGAGGCGACGGTGCCATCCTGTGTCATTCTGAGGGAAGGGAGGGTGAGAGAGCAGCTTGGGACCAAATAAAGGCATGGAGGACTCGGTGGGGGTGGCCGCGAGAGACGGGTGTAGAACAGGTAGTGGGAGCAGGGAAGAAGCAAACACCTGTTGAATGAATTTATGGTGACAAAGCAAAGATTCATCGGAGGAAGGATCACTGAGCTCACCCCAGTCGTGTCGGGATCCTAAATCCAAAGATTCCATCTTCGGAACTGTGTGCTCAGTAGAGAAGCCATTTTTTTTTTCTTGTTTCCTCTACAAGTATCTTGGTCAAAGGGGCCTTCCATGCAGTTTAATTCTCCTCATGCTTTGTATTAGCAACATACCTAGTTGGATTAACAGGCCTGTGCGAGCCAAGAAGTAACCTGATGACCATTTACGGCCCTGTCCTTTTGAGTAGCTATTCTGAGTTGCAAGGTAGAGGTTGGCTTTCAGTACCAATTACCGGTCGGGGCTTTCCCAGTTGGCCCCCGCCCACTGCCCAACAACCTGAACACCCCCTATGACTTGATAATCAGTGCGTCCGTGCAGGGTCTCTCCATCTTGGCTCTGTTGACATTTGGGGCCGCGTGATTCTTCGTCGTGCGTGCTGCCCTATACATTGCAGGATGGCTAGCCTTGCCCCTGGCCTCTACCCAGCAGCATCCCCTTCCCCAGTTGTGAAAACCAACACTGTATCACGGCATCACTACCTGTCCCCTGTGGGCACAGTCTTTCCCTGTTGAGAGCCACTTCCTCCGTGGCCCCTTGTTCATGATCAAAGTCCATTGTGATTGTCAGGTGGTGGTTTTAAGTGGTTGATAATGAAATGAAGTCAGAATATTCTACAGCTCATGTATCATTTCATAACTTGGAGAATCCCTAACCACGTGCTATTTGCATGAGCCTCCGAATCAGCCCTGGGTTTGGGCTCCTATTGGGTGTGCTTCAGGCATCTTTTTTTTTTTTTTTTTTTTAAAGAGAGGTAGGGAAGGAGGGAGAAAGAGTGGGAGAGAGGCATCAATGTGAGAGAGAAACATCAGTCATTTGCCAGGTGCCTCTCGTACGCGCCATGGCTGGGGACGGAACCTGCAACTTAGACATGTGCCCTGACTGGGAATCGAACCGGCAACTTTTCACTTTTTGCGATGATGCCCAACCAACTGAGCCACATCGGTCAGGGAATCCTTATTCCTCTGGATCGTACTCCACATTAGCCTCACCGATGCTTGCACTGTGAATTTTTTTCTTCTAGAGCCACAGATAGTGGAACATTCCGTAGTGAAGCTCCTCTTTCAGGTAATAAATAAATGCCTTCATTTCCCTGTACCTAGCAGGATCAGGGAAATGCTACCAAGGAAAGTAATGATTGCATTAACCAGACTCAGAAGTGTCCGCAAACATAGAAGGCCACGGATTTGGTTAGAACCCACTGGAATGTATGAGCTTTCCTCGAAAGGACAAGAGGGACCACCTTGCCGCTCCTCTGCACTGTCCTGAAGGGAGGAAGTCAGCACGTGTCATTTTGTGACCAGCACAAGGACACAGGTTTTTTTTTTTTCTTCCTAAGTGCATATACATAGATTATTAGCAGCATCTAATATATGACAAGGACGGACGGGGCCTGTCCAGGAAGACGAATAGCTGTTCTCTTCTCCGTGCAGTGTGCTGGGCCTGCCCATCTGGAAGAGTGCCGTGGGCAGAGCTGTGCGTGCAGATTCCTTATTGAGATGGATGGGGGGGCCGGCGGGGGGAGTGCTGTCAGCCAGCGTAGGGCCAGGTGAAATTACCTGCTTCCCTAGAAGCAAGGGGATCTATTTTTCATTAGCAGCCATCTCCATTAGAAAAGGAAGCTGTGGTGGTTGTTTTCTTGTTTGCCACTGGATGTGTCTTAGGCACAGAGAAACACCACAATTTGGGGCCATTCTTCTTTGCTGCTCAGATGTCAGTAGAGACCCCATGTCATATCTCATGATAGCAAAACCTCTTATAAGATTAAAAAGAAGATCCCTTAGATCCAGCCAATAATCCCCTTTTTCTTTTTGAAATGTCGTGATTCTAGTCTGGAAGGAAAAGAGGCAGCCGTGAAGAGTTAGGGGGAGTGGGGAGGAGAGACGGGGGTCAGGGTTGGCTGGCTGGGATGGAACTTACTGTTTTTTTAAAGTAAACTTTAAAATTCTGGAAGTTTTTGATTTACGGAAAAATTACAACAATAGTACAGAGTTCCCATATGCCTTGTACCCTGTTTCCCTCATTATATCTGTATGGTACCTTTCGGGCGGAACTTGCTTTTACAAGATGCTGGTACAGCCCAGACTGCGCACGTCATCTTGATGTTCTACATATATTAGCTCCTTGCATCCTCACAACAGTCCTGACAAATGGATAGTCCAGTCCCCATTTTGCAGGAGAGATACCCTAATGCTTAAACAGGTTAAATAAAATCCCCAGACCATCCAACGAGTAAGTGGCAGGGTCAGGATCACAGCCTCCCTTTCCTCTCTCGATTTCGTCCACAGGTGGTTAGGGCCTGCCCCCTCGTCAGTCTCTGAGTCGGTCCTGAGCTGTAAGGGTGGGTGAGGTGGTACGTCTAGCTTCATGGGCTGCCACTCGGATGGAGAATTCAGAAGGGCAAATAACACCGAGAAAGGACTGTTGTGAGAAGCAAGGGGCGCGTGCCAGCACAGTGGTGCCACTGTGGAGCCCGTCATTAGCTTGTCCGGGGACTGAGAAGGACGTCCCACAACATGAGATAAATTGGCCTTGTGGATTGGCTGAAGATGTGGAACAGGTCATTCCAGGCAGGAAAAGATAAAGGACCAGCGTCATGGTGTCACGACACAGCATGGCAGGTTGCCCAAACCGCCACAGGTTCCCTGTGACTGGTGGATTTCATACCCAGTATTGAATGGGGGAGAGTGGATTGGGAACGTGATAGAAGATTAGAAAGTAGCCAGAAGCCAGGTGACAGAGGGTCTGGCGTGGCCTGGCGTGGCCTGGCGTGGTGTGGCACGCCAAGGAGTTTGAGCTTCTCCAGAAGACAGTGAGAAGCCATGAGTCTCTGGTCAGACCGTACGAGTGCTCAGTATAGAAAGGTGTTGGTGCCGCAGCGGCGGAATGGGCTGGATGGTGTAAACCCCAAAACAGAGTGCAAGTGGGCGGCCATGGCAGTAACCCAGGGCAGAAACGATCACTGCCTGGGCTGCGGGAGAGGCAGGACGCAGCAACGGAATCTGTTGGACACGGACGGTCAGGTTACATGTGGCGTGTGGTGCAAGAGAGCGAAGATCTGTAGATGGGCCTTTTTCCTCGATTTAGCGGGTCAGGTGGGGAACGCAAGAGGAAGCTAGACTTAGAGTGAGAAAATGATTTCGTTGTGGCAGTGGGTGGTGGTGGTGGTGGTGCTGAGGGCGAGCCTTTAACTCTGGCAAATGCTTCTCCGTAATCTACTACATTGGTCCGCCGCTCTGGTAGAAGTTCTGTTTTGCCTGCCGGGCATTCATGTCCCCCCTCCACAAATGGAATATCTCTTTTTTCTTTTGAAAACCATGCCTCTCCTTGTCTCATGGGTTTTCAGTGTACGTAGGGCTTCAGGGATAAAAGGACATGACCCAGTCATGGCCAGCAACAGTTTTGCAGCCCTCTCTGCAACCGTGGTGATTGGTCCAGGGAGGCCATGTGACCCACGCTGAGCCAATCAGAATGAATGAGCATTAAGCCAAGGATTTTTGCTGGAACTTCTGGGAAGGATTTTCTAGTGCAGTTGCTAAACTACGAGGGGGTGAGGCTGGGACCTCCATTAGGCATCCCGGCACTGTGTCAGAGGTCCCCGACACCACTCCTTGACTCAGCAGTTTGCTAGGAGGGCTCTGCATGAGTCATACTCATGGCTGCAACTTATTAAAGCAAAAGTACATAAAGCAAAATCAGCCAAGGAAAATCAGCAGAGGGCGAAGGCCAGAGGTGGTCAGCCTCAAGCTTCTAGGGTCCTCTCCCAGGGGAACCACACCGATTTCCTCCAGCAGTGAGTTGTGGCAACGTGTGTGAACTGCTGCCCCCTGGGGACGCTCATCAGAAGCTCACACCCAGGACTGTCACTGGGGGCTGAGCACATAGGCACCCTCTTCCTAGCATTCAGCAAAATTGCAGACTCCCGGGGGGAGTGCAGGCATCCAGGATAACGTTTGCACAGAGTGGACACGGGGCCACTCTCACAGGGAGGAGTGGGGGCCTTCCCAGAACCCACGTCTGCACTTGCCGGCCAAGGGCCAACTCTGCAAGCAGCCCGCGTAAGGACAGCGGTCGCAGGCTCTGTCCTGTGTAGCCACACCGTCTGAGAGCGAGCACACACATCCAAGAGCCCGACAAGAGGGACGGGTTCTGAGCTCGAAGCAAAATTTCCCGTTTTTTAATGCCTTGAGTCCGTTGAAATTTCTGTCACTCACACCCTTGAGAAGCACAGTGGCTCATAGGACCCATTCTAAATAAACAAAGTGTTCTCTCTTAACTTCTTTCCCACACACCCCCATCTCCTTTTCCCGGCCCACACAGAGGGGTTCCTCCTTGGTGACCAGGACTGGCCTCTAATAGACATTTGTAACTTTTTGGTCCATGGATAAATTTCCTTCGGCATCTTAGAGCTTTATTCTGTCTAGATGGAAAAGGTAGATTTGGGGGCTTCTTTATCCACAAGCGTGACCTAAATTAAAAATTTGACCTAGCTGAATGTCTCCTTGATCTTCCCTTTACAAATTACTCTTCCCCGAGAACTTGGCCGCTGCTCGGGCTGCGCAGCGCCTCCAGCTTGGGCTCTGTCCTGGGCCTTCTCCCTTGCTTGGCCTCATTAACCGGGCCATCATTCAAGCAGATGAGGTGTGTGCCTTCCCAGGACATCAATTAAAAAAGAAGCCAGTGTTTGTCAAAGTAGAAAGGTGATGCGTTGGGCGATAAATATTCTTCGCGGTCTTGTACAGAAGCAGTAGGACACACAGGAGGTTCACTGAGATGCACACACGTGGGGAAAGTGAACCAGAAGGGATCTTACAGAGGGTGAGCTGGTCCAGGGCTTCTTCCTGCAAAGGTAGAAAAAGGTCCAGAAGACCTTTCGTCTGTGCGATGCAGGTCCCTCCCTCTCTCACTCTGCCTTTTGGATCCAAAGATAAATTTTTGTTCAATGACTATTAATTGAATGACTGGCGAAGGAATGAATGAACCTGTAAAATAAACGGCCTTGACTGGGTGATCTCCACTCCCTTCAGGTTTCTGAATCTTAACAGGTTTACACTGTCAGAGGCAGAGCCAGAACCTTCTAAAGTAAGAGTCCCTTTGAAGCCTCTGTTTCCCTCACACCCTGCATTTATCCGCCAGCAAATCCTGCTGAGTCCGGCTTCAAGGTCCCAGCCCAGGAGGTGCTAAAAATCAGTTACTCAGTAAACGGAATGAGGTCTTCTGCCTCCGTGGCTCTGGGTCCTGTGGCCCTCCTGTTCTCCCTTTCGGCTCCCGTGGCAAATCACAGATGCCCTGGGGTCACCGAGGGGACTTGGACACTGCGGTTATATCCAGGCATGAACACTGTCTCAGGCAGGGGAAAGGGGAATGATAAAACGAACCGCCAAAACAGGTTCCCAAGAGAAATCAGGCATTGTAAGAGTGAACGGTGACCCGCTGGCTCAGCCCAGCCAAAATCTTAAACATGACTTTTGGCATCCAAGCCCATGCCCGATCCCAGCCCCCCGTCTCTGAAGAGAGGGTGCAAGCAATTACATGGGGAGGTGGGCTTTCGAATACCTCTTAATACTTTTCATAGAAGCACACAGTAGGTGCTCAGGCTCAACATGGGTTTCTCTGGCATAGGTCTGTAGACACACATGGATAGCCCATGACATCAGCAATTTTTTTTTTTTTAATTTTGGGAAAGAAAATGTTTTCTTTGAAGAATCACAGAAGAGAATTCCAGATGGGGCAACGGGCAAGCAGCATAAAGATGCCCACTGAACATTATAGTAATAGTGAAAGGAGCTCCATCTGCAGAGGCAAACCAGGAATTTAATAGGCCCTCTCCGGAAGAGGCTGCCCGGGTGCGGGCCTCACCGAGGTTCGGGAGACTGGTGCGCTCGACATGTGTGTGTCATGAATGAAGCAGTGCACCATGTCATAGCGGCACCAGGAAGAAAATAAACCTCCTGTATTTCCACCACCTAGAATTGAGTGTTGTTAACAGTTTAGTGCATCGCCTTTCAGGCGCTTTTTCTGTGCATGTGAAATTGTTCCTGTAAATATGAAATTGAGATCATAGTGTAATCCTGTTGGTGTAGTCAGTCTTTTCTTCTTAACTACATATTGCAGCCACTTCCCCATGTTCAGCACTGTATCATTTTTATGCTTCTTGGTATTGCAGGGTATGGCCTTATTATTATTTGTCTATTCAGGCCTTCTGTTTTGCAGTCTTGGACTGCTTCCAGCTGTTTTTGTTATTCTAAAGAAGAGCAAAACGTTAGTCTTCTCTTTTGAATACCACAGGGCTGTGGCCCTGAGGCTGTACACACACAGATGTCTACAGATGCTCTGAGCTCAACAGTGCAGTGTCTTGGCTGCACAAAGGGTCAGGTAGCCCCGGGTTCAAGTCCCAGCCCTGGCAGTGTGACCTTGGGTGAGCCAGTTAACCTCTCCCTGCTGATCCCGCAAAGGAAAACCAGGCACCTTCTCTACCAGATCCAGAGGCTGGTCTAAGGGCGGGTCTAGACGTTCTCCCTCTCTGTACCATTTGCGGCTCCCAAGTGCAGCTGTCTGCAAGTGGGAGTCATCGGGGAGCTCTTTACCAAGAATGAGACCCAGGCCTAGCCCTTACCAACCAAGTCAGCATCTCTGGCCTAGGCACTGGGCATCACATTTTACAGGCTCCTCAGATGATGCAAGGTGAGGCCAGGGTTGAGATTCACTGCCCGCGGGCTACTGACCCAGATCAGCCGGCTGCTGCTGCTTTCTTCACGGAGCCGGTGGGGCAGGGCCGTAGTTGGGAGAAGTGTTTGGAGACAGGATTAAAACCCTGGCACTTACGCGTCCCAGGGAGAAGTACCACCTTCTTTATTTTTTGTCCAGAGCTCAAACAGTGATCAGAATCCAAGCCGACATCATAAATACCAGAAAAGGTCAGGACTGGGCTGGTTGTGGAACCGAGCACATGCAGCCCAGCTGGGGTTGGGTATTTGGTAAACTCCAACTTTTGATTGACACAGGGTGCGGCGGCGGGGAGGGTGTGTGTGGCAGGGAGCTGGTCAGGGGGCGGTGGTGCTTGGTAAGGCCCCCAGCCACAGAATGGTAGCTTGTGTGGCTCTGTCGCTTTTGCTGAAAGAGAAGTGGCATTTTCTCAGCAGTCCTTCTTCTTGACTCATTAGCGTGGTTGGCATGTGGTTATTTTGTAACTTTTCTACATCATTCTCCTTGACTCATTAGTGTGGTTGGCATGCGGCTATTCTGTAACTTCTCTGCAAATATTCATAGAAAAGGAAAGGGAGTGGAAGGCAGGAGGTGTTAATGTTTACCGAGCTCATATTTTATGTAGACTTTCCTGGGAAGGAGGAAGTGGCCTCCTCACACCAGGCCCACAGCCCGTAGTACAGCTGACAGACTGGAGGTCACAGGGCCAGCAAGCGGCAGAGACAGACATTTTTGTCCCATCAGCAAAACTTCAAAACCTGTATTTCCCCCCCTCAGGACTACACATCTTAAGAGCTCGGGGGATTTAATCAGGCCGTTTCTGGATAATTAGCTCTTGATTGTGACAGTCAGAAGGAAATCCCGTAGTGGGCTCTTTAAAGGAACTTTGCTCATACGTTTGTCAGGTCAGCCTAGGTAACAGAAGACATACCTGAGCTGGTCACTTTCCCCTCGCGGGAGCCCCACCAGCTCCTTTAAGAAAAGAACATCCCAGTCCTCAGGGGTGGCAGGGCAGTGCCCGTGGGCCTGGGGAGTTCTCCTGCCAGGCCTCTTATTAAAGCTAGCAGGAGCCCCACGCCGGGCCTGCCTTATATCTAAGTGTAGCCGTAGGACCATCAGTTCTTCTCATGCCTTTTAACTGCCTCCCACAACAAGAACTACGTTTTGCATCGCAGGCCAAAAATACCTGCATGTATCTATCTGGGTACTCATACATTTATACACACACACACACACACACACACGACTTACATACATCTATGCAGACGCACTGGGTCAGGGTGCAATGAAATCAGTATCTTCACAAAACAATACTTAACCTTGCCGTGTTCATGAATTTTTATATTTCTCTTCTAATCCATTCGGCATGTGTTAAATTTTAAAATGCCCATCGAAACCCACTGAATTATTTTCACAACCCTCAAATGTATTGCAAACTAGTTTCAAAACCATTGGACTGGAAGGTGTCTTAAGATGTCTTTTGACTCCGTATTGGCCTTTTGAAAATTTGGCAAAGCGGAGATTATAAACTCACTCTGTAGGACCCCTGTGGTGGCAGGGGCGGGCCATGGGGACCTCATTTAGGCTGCTTCCCCCTGCCTGGCAGACCCCCACTTCAGTGAGCTGACGTGTGTGGCAGCATCAAGCACAATGACTGGTGCATGGTAGGGGGTCTCCGCATGTCTCCCTGTCCTGTTTCCCAGGAACGTGTCCTCTTTTATGCATCTCTGTGTTCCTGGCAGCTGATATAATGCTCAGCATTGGGCTCAGTAAATTGATGGGGAGGGGGAAATGAAAAAAAATATGGCTTAATTCTCTCTTTTTTAACCTTTAAAGAAGATTGCACAGTCTGCCTCGATAATGCAACGCATTTTTTTAACTAGCTTCAACCCAGGAACATGTATCGAGTTGCCCACTGTGCGCCAGGTTAGGGTGGGCATGGCAGATACTAAACAATGTGCACGAAGGAGAGAGATTTTTGTTCCTAAGGAATCTCCGTATAAATGGAGAAGGGGGAGGAAGAAGCAGAAACAATTGCAGTGATATGTGGTCATTGCTTGTGCAGAGAATTTAGTTTACCAAAGTGCAGCGGAGGCATTGAAAATGGAGACCCAGTTCCGCTCGGGAGTGACAGGAAACGATTTCAGAGGGGAGGCCCCTGATCTGGGCACTGAAGGTTAAATAGGAGGTTTTGGGCCAAATCGAAGGAACTTCCAGGCAACAGGGTCACCTTGGAAAAGGTGTGGAGGAATGATCCTTTCCAAGGTCACCTTGGAAAGGCAGCACAGATTTGGGGCACTGTGGTCATGGATGTGACCGACACCTGGCTCATGGGGGCACAGAGCCAGGGTGCTGGAACACTTTGCTTGGGAACCCAAGACTCAGGTCTGCATCGCGGTTCCTCCCCTTTCTACCTGTCGTCGGCTGAATGAGGCCCCCGACGACACCTTCGTCCTAAATCCAGAACCTGTGAAAAAATGCTAAACTGTATGTCAGGAGGAACCTAGCAGATGTGATTTCATTACGGATCTTAAGATGGGCACATGATCCTGGACCGTGGGTGATCCCTAAATGTAGTGAGTGTCTGTGATGCTATATATGTTACATAATGTATATGTCCTTGTCCCTGGTCCCTGACACAGAACCGCCAAACTTCTTGGCATTTCCTGCATAATAGGAGTGTCTTTTATTGCAATGAGGTTACT
The DNA here is from genome assembly GCA_004026545.1 of Mormoops blainvillei. Classification (NCBI taxonomy): domain Eukaryota; kingdom Metazoa; phylum Chordata; class Mammalia; order Chiroptera; family Mormoopidae; genus Mormoops; species Mormoops blainvillei. Next base: position 44,156 of record PVJD01005064.1, read on the forward strand.
CTTGGTGGCCTCCTAGGTAGCTCTAGGATGAGGCTGGTCACCAGAAAGACCAAGGCATGATTGGCAGGTTGTAACCTTCACACACACGCACCACCACCCCCCAACGCCTGGAAGAGGAGAGGGGCTGGAGATGGAGTTAATCGCCAATGGCCAATAATTTAACCAATTGTACATAACTAAAATTTCTAGTAAGACCCTGAAATGATGGATCCAATGAGCTTCTGCTTAACACACAGAGGTGCTGGAAGGCATCCCACCCAGAGGGCATGGCTGCTCTGCGACCCTTTCCCACATACCTTGTCCTGTGTACGTCATTTATTCAGCCGTTCATGAGTTGAACCTATTATAAGAAGCTGGGTTAGTAAGTAAAGGACTTCCCAGAGTTCTGTGAGTTGTTCTAGCAAATTATTAAACCTGAAAGGTCAGTGTAGTAGGAACCTTTGACTTTGTATCCAAGTTGGACAGAAGCAGGGGGTTGTCCCCTGGGGACCCAATGCTTGCAACTGGTGTCTGAAGTAAAGCCGAAGTGAAGTCAGTCTTGTGGAACTGAGCCCTCAAAACTACAGGGTCTGTGCCAACTCCATGTGGCTAGTACCAGCTCAGTGGGATTGCAGTACGCCCAGTTGGTGTTCAGAGAGTTGGAGAATTGCTAGGTGTGAGGAAAAATCCTACAGATTTGATGTCAGAGGCATTATGTGTGAACACGGTTTAGGTCATCCTAGTAGGAGGGAGACAGAGGGAGAGGTGACTGTAGAGAGAAGCAGTGTGATGGCAGAAGCAGAGACGGGAGTGCTGTGCCCTGAAGGCAGAGGATGCCACCCGCCATGGAAGGCTGGCAGCCCCTAGAAGCTGCCCAGGCCAAGGAAGCAGAGTCTCCCCTCAGAGCCTCCAGGAGGACGCAGCCAGCACCTCCACTTCAGCCTAGTAAGGTTCCCTGCTTAGCCCCAGAACTGTCAGGTTATAAATCTGTGTGGTCATTTGTCACAGCAGTTAGGAAACTGACATCTCAATGGCCTTTGAAGTTTCCTCCACTTCTTTAAGCCTCGTGTGTAAAAGCAGGCATGATCATACCTGAAAGAGCAACCTTGAGGGGTTAATGGTGAGGATTGCGTGTGGACGCCTGAACGTGGGGTTTAGCCAGCTCCCTGGCACACAGCGGGGCCAGATTTGTTTACGGGAGGAGATGAAGGGTAGTCACAGGTCAGATTTACGTCCTGTTGAAAACGCTTGCTGGCTTGTCTTTGTTTCTAGCTAAGCTGTAAGCACTGAGGGGGAAGAAACTGTATCTGTCGGATTCATCGCCAAATGCGCGGCTCGAGCTCCTCATGCTTAGCGTCCCAAAACTGATTGATAGTTGAATCAGTGCCCCATGTAGAGATTCTGTATCAGGGAGCACAAATGACCGCCACCGAAGACCATTAGCAGAGGGAGCGATTACAGATGGGAAGACTGGTGCGGCCCCCGTAGGAGTCCAGGTGAGAGGGGATTTGGGGTAAAGCCCTTGCTGCTGCGTTCTATGCTCATGCCCTTTAATTCTGTTCTCAGAGCAAGAGAACAACTGCAAACTGTTTTCAGACGGTCTCTTCTCTACCATTAATTTGTTCTTCAGCCTCCTCTTTGCAAGCAAAATGACCCAAATTATTCGGGCATTCCGTCCGTTGTTCAGAGTGCGGTGTTCAATGCCTCACAGACGTTGCAGGCGATGACCCGGAGGACAGACTTGGCTTGCACACATGTTTTGGCCTGCACATGTGTCTTTAAGTGATCACACATTCTTTTTCTTAAAAAAAAAAAAAAAGACTCATAAGGCATGGCGTATTGAGCACAGAAGCTCCTGTGCCTTCCCAAAGTCCCCTGAAATGGAAGGAAAGGAATAATACTAAAAACGCACTCACAGGACAAAGACAGTGGGAGGGCCGAGCAGCGGGCAGGGGCCATCAGTAAGTTTGGGGAGCTGGATGCTGACGGAGGCGCCACAGCCAGCATCACAAGCTGCGATTCGGTTGGGCTGCGTGACTCTGCTGATCCCAGACGTGGCTCATTCAGGAGAGGCTGCAGGCACCCCCAAAGGACGCGTGGACTAGGGCTGAGCATGTGCCAGGTGGTCGGTAGTCTCTCTGAGAAGCAGCTGGAACCCTGACCCTTCCTGCAGCCTGTACCACCGGGTGTTCCTCTCCCGCCCGTGCAGTGCCGGAGCCTTCTCTCGGGACACGCTGTACCCACGTGGCTCTGGATACAGTTCAGCACGCACAGGTGCGGTAGGGGCATCCCGAGCTGAAAATAGGGAGATCGCCTAAAAGCCTGTGTCCTGAAAGGAAAGACCGCCCCCCCCCCGCCCCCCAGCCTCCTTCTCTATTCAGGACTCAGAAGATTTCAGGCTGCTTTTATATCTTCCAGACCAGAAATTGTATGATGTCTCCAGGGAAAGAGCCCGGACCGAGAGTCGGGTACTGGCATCGAGACGCCCGACTGCGCTCCTGCAAGATCATTTTAAGTTATTACTCTCAACCTCCAGCCTCCCCTGGCCCTCTGCTCTGAGGACCTGGGGCTGGGGCGTGGCTTGCATTTCACTGTTGCCAGTAGCTCCCATGAGGTTCTACAGACAGGGGCATTAGAGGGAAACTGAGGCTGCGGGGAGGAAGGGACCTGCTCCTGCTAGCCTGCTTTCTGTCTTTGGCAGCACCATCCCAGCAGGGCTTCCTTGCCTGGTTGGCCAGCTCATCCAGCCCCAGTCCCCCCCCCTTCCTCATTGGGGCGCCCCCTTCTCAGAAGCCTGGGCCCAGATCAGGGCAGGGAGTTTCCAAGCACCTGAAGTCTAGTCATTCTAATTCCTTCTCTTTTTGTCCCAGCCCCAGGAATGGCCGTTGTCACTTACAGGTGCGAGTTATGTGGCATGTCAGTATTCCCGTTTCACTTTTGCAGTGCCCCATACCAGGCTAGCAGCGCTTTGTTAGTAAAGGGCCCTCTCTGTGGGGCTTCTCTTTCTTCACTGGGCCCTGGTGGATGGACCCAGTAAAAGGCCATAACCCTCTAGTGAAGGCTAATAGCCGAGAAGCCCACTCACAGGGAAATGCCGGTCAGAGGGCACAGACTTCTAGTAACGAGTTTAACAAGTTTGGGAATCTGATGTACAGCATGGTGATTATAGCTAATGGTGCCATGTCATATACCGGATTGTTGCTAAGAGAGTAGATCTTCAGTGTTCTCACCACAGAAAAAGAAATGGCAACTGTGTGATGGACCGGAGGTGATAGTTAGTACTATGGTGGTGATTGTTTTGCAATTTATAAATGTATCAAATCAATACATTGTACGCCTTAAACTTACACAGTTAATGTGCCAGCTATATCTCAATAAAACTAGGGGGAAAGGGGGAGATTTCTTTTAAAAGAAGCTCACCCACAAACTCAAAGCTGCCAAGCCATTTTTAGCACCTTGCTTACACATACTGTGAAGACTCAGCAGACATTGGAGAAGAAACTCGAATATATAAGTCAGAGGTCAGTTTTGACAGGTGGCGAAAAGGGGTGAGTAAGAAACAGAGATAAGGCAGAGAGGAGCAACACACTTCGAAAAGCTGAAATTAATGTCCTCAGAGAGATCAAACGGCAATTTCAGTCATAAAACAGAAACAGGATCCTACATACACATTCAGAAAAACAGGTAGAGCTCTAGGAAATTGAAGATATAAAAGCTCACGCACGCATGCACACACACACTGACACTCACAACCTAGGTCAGGATTTAGAAGATTGGGTAGTTCTCCTTCATGTGATACAAAAAGACAGAGATCTAGAAAATGGGAGATGGAAGGTAATTTAGATGATCAATTAAGGCTTCCCACACCTGATTAATAGGAGATAAGGAAATCTTTTTTTTTTTTTTAAGGTATGCATTTCTGGAGTGAGTGGGCTCACCAACTATTTCACATGATGAATAATTTTAAAACGCCAAAGTACATCCTTGGGTTATAAATTCTAACCCCGACATTTAAGTAACTTTTGGCCTTAATTTAAGAAAGTTTCTAAAATAGTTCTAGGATTCTCTTTCCTTACAAATAAAATGTGGATGACAATATTTAGTACCTCGTAGAACAGATGTGAGCTTAAGCCACACCATATGCACAAACATCCAGTATAGGTCTTGACACAGTATTATGTAAATATTTTATTAATGAAAATAATAAACAGCATCATTATCCAGAAAATTCTGTGGCTTTCTCTCACTGTTTAACAGGGAACCTCATCTTCTAAGGTCCTTTCAAACGACTTCAGGCTCACAAGAGAGAAATACAAACTAACACTGACTGAACACCGAATTCCAGCCACTGGACTAACTCTTCTTCATTTTATTTTATTTCATTTATTACTAGTAAAAATCCACATCTTATATATCCATCTTATTATGAAACTGAGGCTCCGAGAGCACCACCTGAGTTCAAAGCTCCTATTGGCTCTTTCCTCTGCCTCTAAGAAAGTTTCCGAGGGGTGATCTGGACAGACAGACTCCTCATCATCGCCCGACTCATTTAAAACCGGGAAGGTTTTCTGAATAGAACTCAGCTGACGTGACTCATTCTCTCAGGCATGGACAGGGCCACCCCAGCTGACGATGTTAATGAAATTGTCAGGCAGAAAAGCTTAAAATTATCCACATTTTTATAGGTACCTACAGAGGCTGAACAACTCTTGTCTTTGCTCATAAAAGAAACATCTAGAAGCTCCTGAAGGACTGGCGTCTGTGCTTCATGGTTGGACCTCAGCCCTTCCCTCCTCCTGGGACAATCAGTTATGGTGTCAGATTTGTACCCCCTTCTCTGAAATGGGTCCGAATGGTAAAAGTATCTGCTTGATGTTTCCTTGTTCAGAATATTTTTACCCTTTTCATCATCCCACTGAAAGACCTCGAAATCGAGCATCAGATCCAACGGGCATGTCTTGAGCGATAAAGGATGACATGTCCCACTCGCTCCGTGTGGGCCCTTTGGTACACTCACTCAAACCGGACGTTCCCTAGCTGTCGTACACAGGCCAGTCGTACCTGAAGCTGTGCTTGGTGCTCACAGAGGAATGAGCGCATACCTGTTACATGTATAAGGGGTAGGGGTCTTAGCACTGAAGTCTTTCATTCTGATAAATCAGTGCAGTTCGAATATTGTATCTTAGCCCAGTCAGGAGGACCCAAGAAGCCTAAAACTTAAGGAACTACTGATGACGATGACAAGCATTTTCAAACAAGAAGGGTGCCACCTACTAGGTGTCTTCTGTTGAATCAGTGGCTGCCTCTCTTAGCCTCGGTTTTTAGATGTGTAAATTGGGGAAGAAAAAAATCTCTGCTTACAGAGTGTTGGTGTCTGAATTATTTGAGATAACCCATGTGACTCACACAGGTTGGCACCTGGCTCAGTAAGTAGGTGTTTCCTAGTCTCCCTCTTTTTAGGACTTGTACATCTATGCTGTCACCAATTACACATGCACACAGACCCATCCTGGAGCCCGTGGGGACAGAGATGAGTGTAACAGGTGGAGAAATGGGACGTCGAGAGATTAGCAAGCCTGTGGGTTTCACTGTATGAGAAGACAAAGACTTAGAGCGTGGAGCCCAGCTAGTGTGTGCTGGCGATAAGGTAACAGATATATCTGGTCCACCTCATCTCTGTTATATTCATTCGTTCATTTAGCAAATATTAGCTACACACCTACTAGGTGCCAAGCCTATCAGGGTTATAAGCCGCTACGACATCTAAGCTCGTTGCAAAATTGTGCTAAAACGGCTTTCTGGACAATCTCAGCACCCCCGAGGCTCCGAGCCCTTCCCTGTCATCCCTTCCTTGCAGGTGTTCAGCCTTTGCCGCAGGCATCCACTGGAAGGAAACTCACCTGGCCAGCCAGTCTTCTCTTTTTCTGGGCACCTCGAGCAAACCTCGTCTAAGTCTCAGCCAATGTCTGCCTAACTTCCTCTCCCTGAGTCAAGTTCTGCGTCCTTGAGACCCTGCTGCTGAGGCCGACTGGTCGGCCGATGCCCGTCCTGTCAGGTCACTGAAACCTGCTTTCACCACTGCCCGGGAGGCTTCTCTCCTCCAGGCTGGTGGGGATTCCCCCAGGGCATGGGGCCCCAGGGTCTCCAGGATCGCTGCCTGGCGGCAGCATCACACAATCACAAACCCAGCTTAGGAACGTATTCATTTTCCACTCTGCCAGTAAATCAGCCCCCTTCAGGCCCCTCCTCAGGGATTGAGGTCACAATACCGCGGAGCCCCAGGTAGTCCGAGGATTAACTGATGACATTTTACATAAGAGTGGAGTGGGGATCCCATCGGCTTCTCAAGGCAAGTTTCTCAAGGTGAGTCCTGAGGACCACCGGCATGCTTAGGAAAGCAGATTTCCTGGTGCAGCTCCCTAGACTTTCTTGGGTTCGTCCTTGGGGTCCTTATCATTAAGCCACTTCTTTGGTGATACGGACACTGTCTTGGGGTCAAGCTTTGAGAAACATCGCACTCAGCCGTGAGCTGCATGGGAGCAAGCTTTGAAGAAATTATTTGATCGTAATTATCGGCACCTCGCCTGGTGTACCTTTTTTAATTAAGTGGTGGGTTAATTGAGTACTTGATTAATTTGTATACAAAGAGAACAGGAGAAAGTCCAGGAAATGGAAAAGGCTAGTTTCCTAAGAGTAAAGGGAAAACAGTAAATCAAAGTTGCCCTGCAAAATCAGGGCGGTCTGGGATTCAAGGACTTGTATTCGGGGTTCTCTGCATGAGCTCAGCCCAGGGCCCCGTCCCAGAAAGGCGCTCTCCTGAGTCACGCGCATGGGGACCGCATCTGGGTCTCGGGTCGCACGCAGTCTGCAGAATTCTAGTCTCAGGCCAGACCCTTAGTGGGGGAACCTAACTGAAAGGCAAACGGATGCCTGCGCTGGATTTCTTCATCTGAGAAACGCCGCCAAAGGCCGTGAGGCCAGTCTCAGCGTCGCTTCCTCTCCGGAGTCCATTCTCCTTTCCCCGAGTCCAGCAGGGTCCCTCTCTCCTTTATTTGAGAGTCATCAGTTCCTTCCACCGGCCTCTTTAAGGGCTTGGCCTCGCACCCACTGAAATTGTTCACGTGTACTTCTCCCTCAGGAGAGTAGAAACTCTGGAAGACAGGAATGTCAAGTCCATGTGCATAGTAGGCCTATAAATCTTTCTGGAATAAACGGTTAATGGAGTGACCCGATCGTAATGTCAGTTTTGCTCCCAAGAGAGTAACTTTATCTCCCCGCATCCGATTTTCTCGAATATCAGCAAACGAACGTGAAGCGGTGGACAGTGCTGTGTGTATATGAAGGAGATACTAAGAGGCGGTTGGGAAGGTCTTGGGTTATCATTTATAACGAATAGCACAGAGAGCAATCACTAGCTCATCCTCCAAAGCTGTAAAGATTTTAGTTAACTTCACTTTGATTCTCTCCCCACTTCCCCACTACTAACTTTTTGTCAGGCATTCATTTACTGGGTCTTTCTTCAAGTGTTTTACTAGGTAAACCCATATCTCTTTTTTTATAGCAGCTTTATTAAGAAATAATTCAGATCATAAAATATGCCCTTTTAAAGCACGCAGTTCAGTGAGTTTTAGTGTATTCAGATATTCTATGTTGTGCAACCATCACCGCTTTCTAATTTTAGAGCATTTTAATCCTTCAAAATCGATACCTCTTCCTAGTTAGCAGTCATTGTCCCTCATTCCTGTCCCCATCAGCTCACGTCAACCACTGCTACTTCTCGTCTCATGAATTTGCCTATTCTGCATATTTCCTATAAATAAAATCATATGGCATGTGATCTTTTTTGGCTCCTTTCACCAGACATAGTGTTCGAGGTTTTTCCATGTCAAAGCATATATCTGTACTTACTTCCTTTTTATGACCAGTTTATATTACATTGTATGGATAGACCATATTTTTTAATGCAGTTTGTCAGCTGGTAGATATTTGGGCTGTTTTCACTTTTTTGGCTCTTACGAATAGTGCTGCTGTGAATATTTGTATCCGTAGTTTTTGTGTAGACATATTTTTAGTTCTCTTAGGAAGACACTTAGAAGCAGACTTGCAAAGTCATACGGTGACCCCATGTTTGAGATTTTGAGGAACCGCCCAACCGATTTCCCAAATGGCTACACCTTTGGCAAGCCTGTATCTTCGCCTTAGCCATCCACGTGCTGAGAATTCCAGTCCCCTGTGTCTTCACTGAAAGCCAGCTAATAGAACAGGTGAGACACAGGTGATGAACGTGGGGTAAAGAACTGCAGGTCTTCCATCACGGCAGCCATCCTGGCCACCAGTTCAGACCACGTGAGTGAGTCCAGTGTGCTGGCGAAAGACGTAGAGCACCCAGGCTTTGGGTAGTCCCTTAGGAACAGATCGAGTTGTTTAACCAAACCAAAGGCAGGATGATATTTGATAGATAAATTTCCATGTCTGGGGCCAGCATCCTAATCATACATTATATATCACTTGCCTTTGTTTCGCTTTATTTTCAGAGACAGGCAACAGATTTATTTGAGAGGCTGTTCCTTGCAGCTTGCAGCTCGCGTCTTGTCTCTTTTTCACTTTGCACGATAGTCACAATCGAGATTCTTAATACCCCCGGTCTCTTATCGGGGGGGTCCACACCCTCTGTGCTGCAAACCATGCCGATGCCGATGCCGTGGCTCTGGAGTGGCAGTGGCATTTGCATAGGAGACAGTTGCATTGAAGACACGTTTCTGTGGGCTTCAGTCTTCAAGGATCAAGCCGAGCGTATTATTGCCGGAAGGTCAGGAAGGGGCCCCTCTGTTCTTGACGGCAGAGCATGTAATGAGCCCTCCTGCAGAATGGGGTCAGGTTTGGCTCTCGTCTTCCATCCTCTCTGTCCTGATTATTATTTAGGACGGCAACACACTGCCTAATGGAAAGAATCTAAACAAAAGATTAAACGTCTAGACCCTGACTAAACCAGAAGATCTGTGCACTAAATTAATAAGCGCCAAACCATCTTAGGAGCAACAGCCCTGTTGCATTTTAGACAAGATTCTCCGGAACCCCTTTTGCCTGGTTTCTTTACCACAACAAGCTACCTCTGCCAACCAGAGGTAAGTCAGGTAGATATTCCGGGAGAGAACACCCCCACCACACACACTCTCTGCTTCTCCCAGGGGACAGAGCTTGACTCGTGGCTTCTGTTTGACTTGAGGTGGTTTTGAACTCTATATTGCAAAGTTTTGGGTGTTTAAAAAGAATTTATTTATCTTTAGAGAGAGGGAAAGAGAGGGAGGGAGAGAGAGAAAGAGAAACATCACTCCGAGAAAGAAGCACCGATCGGTTGCCTCTCATACACCCCCATCTGGGGACCAAAGCCGTATCCCAGGCATGTGCCCTGACTGGGAGTCGGACCAGTGGCCTTTCGCTTTGTGGGATGATGCCCAAACCGCTGAGCCACACTGGTCAGAGCTCTACTTTGCAGGTGTTGGTAGACCAATGACTCCAGCCAATCAAGAGAGGCAAGTGGCTTTCTCGGACCCACAGGCCTCACAACATTTCGTTTCCTCATGCCCGTATTAGAATGAGAAAAGAGATGAGCTGACTGGTAAGACCTCTGGCGTGGAAGACAGCTCCCTGGCCCCTGAGAGTTGGGGAGAGGAGTGGTTGCAGGGAAGGGACTGGGTGAGCAAGGTTTTCTGCGGCTCCAGGATTGAGTCAGAAGTGTTCTCTGCTCAAGTGAGCAAATTTTACCCCTGATTCTACACATGGAGCATTAGAGGAGATTCCATAAGCTGACAAGAGTTTGAAGTAAAAACAAATGGATTAGAAAGGAAATGGCCTTAGTAGTGACCAGGAGTTAGGCATGGTGAGGTGAGGGGCACAGGGAGCCGCTCTGATTACTAAGCAGGTAGCACTGGGGGGATCACTGCTGCGATGGAACAGCCCTGTGTCCTGCTTGCTGTGGTGGTTATGTGACTCTACACACATGACAGAGTGGTGCAGAACTGTACACACAGCGTGCCCACAACCATGTCCTGGCGTGCAGTTACCTAAGGCAGCGCCACTGCGGGGCACTGGGCGGCGCATACACAGGACTTCTTTGCATTGTTTTGCAGCTTCCTGTGCATATATAATTATTCGAAAATTAAAAAATGTTTCTTTTTTAACCTGGGAGGGAAAAAAAGGAAGTAGAAATGCACCCAGACAAGAGTAAATGACATGATAAACAGTGCACATAATGGCATAGCACCGAAGGAGGTGTAACCTGTAAGCACACTTCTGGCAAATGGTGACATTCAAACCAGGAGGGTGGCCATGCTGCGGCTAGCACAACAGCCCTCATTAAGAGCTCCCGGGAGGAAAATATTTGTGACTCACGTCCCAGACAATGGGCTAATCTCAAAATTATATCCAAACAACTCCTAGAAATTAACATGAAAAAACCCAGCAGCCATGGCTGAACAGTATGGATACTAGTTCACAGAGGATGAAATACAAATAGTTCCCAAACATAAAAGGAGATTTAACTTCCCCCTCTCAGAAATTTTTTTTAAAAAGGGCCTGCATGTAAAAAATACACCATTTTTTAACTCTCAGGTCATTGAAAATCTGTGAGTTTGGAAACACGTTCTGTGGGCGATGCTGTGGGACGGAGGCCTGTCGGGGCTTTGCTGGTGGGGACGCACGTGTGGGAGGAGCCCCTGTTGATGAGGACTGGGCAGCACTGACTAACTTGCCGACGCAGAGAGGGCTAACTGTTCACAGGAGTTGTGTTCCCCTCTCACAGTAACGCACTTAGAGCCGGCATGTGGCCGTACCTCCCCAGCTCCTCCTGCCGACAAGGCAATACCCTCCAGTGGGTTGTGAGTAGGGAAAAGTGCATGTGTGCACACGCACCAATGGCCACAGGTTTTTCCCTCCTTGTGCCCATGGCCTGCACCCATGACTTTGCAACCTTTCCCATCAAATGGAGTCTGTCTTAACTTCTGGAATCTGGACTGCCCTTGTCACTTCTTTTGGCCAACAGGACAGTAACAAATATGCCACAAACAGAGACCTGAAAGTGCTTGGGCAGTGGCGTTTACTCTACTGCTGTTCTTGGAAGCTTCTGCCACGATGTGAACATGCATGGGCTAGCCTGCCAGGGGATGAGAGGCCAGGCCAAGGGGAGTCCCCCGTCGTCTGAGCTGTCCTGTGAGAGCTCTCGGGGGCCACTTTACAGTAGGCCGCCTCAGCCAGTCCCCCAGCTGCCTACAGATGCTAACCAAGCCCAGCCAAGAGGCGGGCCACACCCATCTCTTTGGCCAGAGCCAGAACAGTCCAGCTGGGTCAGGCCAGATTGCCCACCTGCACGTTTAAGCCACCACATTTGAGGGTGATTTCTTACACAGCAACGCTAACTGACACAGTGCGCCACTTCCGGAACAAGGTTTCTAAGAACCACATATGCCCCCTCCGTGCTTTCTTTTCACCATGCCATAGCCCTTCCCGAGAGAGCCCATAGTTCAAAGCCAGGGGAGTATCTCATTTTTCAGCCAGGCAGGCAATACCAACAGACACTCCCCCAGACTCCACTTTGGCAGCTGCTGAGATGAAAGTCAGATACTTGGGGCTCAAGGAGCTTCCCCTCCAACAGAGGAGGACGCACATGAACTCCAGAGAGATAAATAGAGACGTTGATTTCAGGCGCCTAGAAGAACAATGATGAGAATCAAGTGGGAAGGTAGGTATGCCGTACCTAAATTGACAAGGAGGGAAATAGGACACTTAGCAACTCAACGCTCGCCTTTTACAAACGAGGGAAGACAGGCCCACACGCAAGTCATGAAACGGTCGCTTGTGTTTTCCACAGTCATCCTTAGAAGGTGTCAGACGGTGTTTCCCAGAGCATTACTGAAAGCTGGACAGAAAGATGCAAAAGTCCTTAGGGATTCGAGCCGAGCACCCCAGGGGTTCGAATTGAGGTGTAGACTGGGTGAGCAGCCCAGGAACTGACCGTGGTTCAGCCTAACCCTGCGAGGTAGGTTGGGCAGGTATGGGGGCGGGGTGTGTTAGCGATGACAGAGTTCAGAACTGCAGTCTTCTGCAGAGAGAGACCGCGTTACCTGAGGTGCTTGTTAAAAACACAGCCTGGAGGCTCCTCCCTGCACAGAGGTGGGGTCCAGGGAACCCCCTTTTCACAGCAGCACGTGTGCGTCTCAGGCGCACAGCAGTTTAAGAACAGCTGGGCTACACGGACAGTCTCTCAGCCTGTCTGCAGCAAGAAGCTAGCTAGAGCAGCTCTTTAACCCTAAGGAAAAGCACGTGCTCTTTAAATGAATATCAGGAAAAAACAAATCCCCTTTCCTTAAGAACATGACTTGGGAATGTTCTCTTTTATGCCCAACATTAAAGACAGAACGTGGGCTGGCGATGTAGCCATCCAGATCAGGCCTCTAAAAGAAAGTTTGGCTTTCCTCTCGTTCTTCACTTCTAAAAGGCTGACTTCTTTCGGTTAAATGACAGACTTCCTTCAATAGAGGATGTTAAAAGTAGCCGTGACTTAGAAGAAATCTGGGAAGGGACCCCCGGGGGTGGGAGGTGTGGAACCTGGCGCCTGATATGGAACCTGGGAGCTGCTCGGGGTCCGGTGCTGTATTTTATCAGCGCGGGGAACCTGCCTCAGGACCCGTAACTAAGGTGCGTTTTAGAGGTAACAGTGCCCCCTTCTGGGGCGAGAGGTTTTTCAAGTGTAACTGGCAGATCCTGAGCTAAGTGGCGTTTTTCCCTGTCTGCTGGGCAGAATCCATGCCTTATCTGGTCTCCTTCCGGGTAGACGCCCCTTCCCTGCCCCCACCCCGCCCCCACATCTCCCGCAGTCTCTTTTGGGATCAGCTCCTCTCCAGGGCGTGCGTGTCCTCCTCGCCTGTGGGCGGCTCAGGCCTGTGAGCATTTCCGGGGTTGCAGCCTTGGATCTGCACTCAGCGTCTTAAGCACGTCCATGGAATTGCTTTCTTCCTGCAGGAAACCAGAGTTCCCTTGACCATGGTGTCCGGCTGTAGCGAGCGAAGCCTGTTATTTTCCTTTTCCTAAAAAATGTTACAACTGGGTGACTGAATGGAGTTTTCTGTTTGCACGTCTGTGTATTTTTTGCTAGGTGTATCGATGTGATCTAAATCTTGATCGGAGACCACCGCCCGTGCCTTTCTCTGCACCAGCCCCCCAGCAGGTCCCCCCAGGATAGGTCTGGACTCTTTACTAGAGACTGTGGGCCTCATTTCTCACACGTCACCTCCCATCCTAGTGACCTGTCCGAGGCCTCGTGACCGAGGAGGGCCCCTTTGGGTAGACAGCATATGGAGTTCTGTAGCGGTCAACACTGGACTGCCGAGCCAAACTGCCTGGGTTCAAATGCCGAGTTTGTCACTTACCGGCTCTGTGACCTTGGCCAGGTGATTTAACTTATTGGGGGCCTCAGTTTCCCCACGTGTTAAAATGAGGGTGCTAATGGCAGCATCTCACACTCAGGGTTAGTGTGAAAGCCAAATGAGTTAAAATATGGCATGTGTTTAGAACAGCAATCAAGCATCAGTTACTCTGTATGTTCGCTGTTATTCTAGCTCCCTAGTGTTGTCTGTGTTTCCTCAAGTCTCATCCTGGATCCCATCGCCTTGGGAAGCAGAGCCCCAGATCACAGACAAATCTGTAGGGCTTGGAGTTATCTAAAGACAGTGAGGAGAGCAAACCTTTGGCCTCGTTTAATTCCACTGAATGACGCTGATTTCCAAGGTCCAAGAAGCCACTATTATTGATCTGAATCTACTCCTCCCTCGTTAGGGTGTGTGTGTATCAGTCAGATGCACACTTGGGGCAGGGGCTGGGCCATGCACCCCATTGCTAAGTCAGGCATTGCAGCCACGCCCCAGTTTTTCATCCTACAATGCTTTTTCTAAGTAATGTAGGGTTCACCTTCCTATGGCTCAGCTTATGAGGCCTCAGGAGTATCCATCAGAAATTATTACGATTAAGGGGAATATGCAGGAATTAAAAGCCACGTGCTGCCTTCCAGAGCTGGGGATTTTCACCAGTGCTTTTGAATCATTCACACTCCCTGCTCCCTTTGTTAATGTAGATAATAAAGAGTTGGTGGCATCTTGAGGCTCAAGACCCAACACAAGCATGTTTGTTTTCTTTTTAAAGCTCCAGTAAACACTGAAAACATCAACGCTGGTGCCCCTGTGGGCACTTCCGTGAGTGATGGTGTTTGAGAATGTGCTAAAACACGCCGCTTTCCAAAGTTGTTAACCAGCTGCTGTGTAGGAGGGTTCTGAGGTCAAATAGGCTGGTGGGAGTGCGGGTTAAACAAGGCACACTCATCTTCTGACCTCCAGACTTGTCAGAGCCCTCTGTGCACTGGCCACCAGAACCTCCAAGTCTGCAGGGCACAGGTCCTCTGTGAAGTACGCCTCGGGAAACAGTGGGATCGTGCACACGCACCGGTCCGCACTTCGAGTCCAGGGGACCGACCACCAGGCCCTCTCCCTGGGTTCTTCAGTCTCTAGTTGTACTGTCGAACGTGTGCTGGCTGAGCCCAGACTTCCAGTCTAGCTCCAGCATTCTGGAAAACACAACCCTGGCTTTCTTTTCTCCCCTCCCTGTCCAAATTAATTTGTTTGTTCAATCAGGGGCCAATCTCAGCTCTACTGTTTGCTGAGAACTTGAGCAAATAGCTTCTCAATATCTGTTTTTGTTTTTGTTTCCTCCATAGGCTAAGGATAGGAGGTGCTGCAGATAAAGCAATTAGCCCCGTGCACGGCTCGTGCTGCTCGCACCAGGCTGTCTGCTCGTTCACGTTATTCGCACCCTCGGTGAACTTAGGGAAACTGCTCTCTCTGGACCTCAGCTGACCGTTCTGTAAAACCAAGTGCTTGTGTCAGCTCTGCATGGGCCCATGTTTCTGGCTCCGTTCATACGGTATTGGAACTCAGGCGATTGTCTCTCCTCCGTAGAGTTTGGCCGACTGAAATGTGGCTGTACGAGACATTTCTCTGTATGTACCTGTGTACATATGTGACAACGTACGTGTATGCGTGTATGCATGTGCTTGTATGTAGGTATAGGCATCATTTGTGTGAGCGAATGAGTGAATGAATGGGCATCAGCTTTTAAATCTTTTGAGCTCTGCGTCTGTCATCACAATCTTTTAGCCAGTGTTCCAGCCCCTGCCCGAGACGTGCTGCTTTGTCAACGATGTGGGAGTGCTCCAAGGTCCGAAAAAGGAATTCCTGTCCTGTTCACTACATGGGTTCTATCAGTCCTGTTGCAATCCAGGGAGATTTTACTTAATTTCTTCTTTTGCATGTGTCCGTTTTATTTTTCTTTCCTTGAGAGTTGCCTGTCCCTCCCTCCTGGATCTCCGCATCAACCTGCATGCCGCTTACTAATTTCCTTGGCCAGAAGCATTTTCTTGCTGCTGGTCGCCAGCATCTGCGTGCCATTCATAAGATTTGGGACCCCGGCCATGTTAACAGTCTGGAATGGGAACCAAGAAGTGTTTGACTCCCTCTGTGCTCAGTGATACTCTCCGATTTCACAAAGGTTAGCCCATTTAACACACAAAGGGACCTCAGCCAAAATGTAGACATGGGTAGCTTTTCCTATTATCTTGGAATTAGTCTTGATTACCCTTAAATTATTGCAGATTGACCACCATGCAAAGGGGTTTCTCCTTTCATTAATCTTACTAACTGGCTGCATTCATTACAAATCTGTTTTTCTCACCGGCACATGACATTTTTTTTCCTGCAGAAAAGCTCTTCTCCTGCAATGCCTTTTTTTTTTTACATTCCTTACTTTTATCTGAGCATTCGATCAATGGCTTCACCAGAGCACATCCTGACAGCGTGCCTCTGCCCGAATCTCGTGGGCAAAGCCATCTGGATGCAATGTTTACATCTTCTGGGATGCCCAGGTATTAGTCATCTCTTTTGGCAAGAACCTTGGTCAGGGTGATATAACACATCTGGCTCAGCCGTATAAAAATGGTATAAAAAGATGACAGCGAAATGTGTTTCCTCATAGAATGAATCCGTGCGTCATAGAACGTGTTGGAGATTAGTAAAGAAAATGAGGAGGAGACAGAAATCATACGTGTCCTGCTATGCAGAGATCATCCTTATTTGATTAGTTACTTAAAATTTATTTTTCTCTACATGTTTAAAGACAGCCATCTTCCTTCTAGGTGCCGTTCTGATCCCTGCTTTTTATTTTCACTTAATGTGATTGATCTTCAGAACTGTCCCTTTCAATGGATGGGTAATGTTCCATCTAGTGATATATCATCATTATTTTGTTCAGACAGCCTCCGATTTTGGGCCAGTTTGGATGTTTCTGATTTTTTGAAGATTTAATTAAGACTCGGTTGCATTTTTTATAATATAAGTTAACGGTGGTTATTTCTGGATCAGAGGCTTTGAATTTTCTTAAGATTCTCAATCGCTGTCAGTTTTCTTCTTAAAAGGCGGGCGCCGCTTTCTAGCACAGCCAGTGATGTCAGAGAGAGCCCTGGCGGAAGAAAACTGTACGCCCTGGCTCGTAACGAAGCTCTGCCCATGGCTTTGGCTTTCCTTTCATGGGATGTTTTTTTTTTCCTTCAGAAAGGAAGAATAGTGGCTTCTAAAAATGTTATTTTGGCCTTATGACCTGCCCGCCAACCCACAAGGAAATGGGTCCTTTCGCTGGGCCTCAGTGCTCCTGCCTGTGAAATAAAGAGATCAGACAGGATCGCGTGCACGGCGGTGGGTGGCTAGTACAGGTGCACGGTTTTTGTAAATTAACATTTCATTTATTTATTTTTAGAAAGGGGGAAGGGAGGGAGAAAGAGAAAGGGTGAGAAACATCAATACATCGGAGAAACATCAATTGGTTGCCTTTCGCACGCTCCCAGCTGGGGACCTGGGCCACAACCCAGGCTTGATTCCCTGACTGGGAATCAAACTAGCGACCTTTAGGTTCACAGGCTGGCACTCAATCCACTGAGCCACACCAACCAGGGCTCCAGCTGCACATTTTGACCAAAGACATCTCTCCTGGTGAAATCAAAGGAGGAAAGGCTGACCGCCAAGTAGAAAAATGACATTTTGTTTCATGGGGAAAACCCACCTTCGTCTTACCAAGAGGAAGCGAGCACGGACCGCCCTGCGAGCGATGCAGGGTGCCATGGGCAGGATGGCCTGGAGGCAGGGGAGGCCAGAAGGACCACTCCTCATGTAAACCCATTTCTTCTACTTCGTCCTTTTCCAGAATGAGCCTTCCAGCCCTGTCAGAGGGGCCTGCAAAGTCCCGGCTTTGCAGAAGTTCATTCTCTGGGCTGGAGTCATCCTGTCTTTATGGGATTAATCTCAGTGGTGAAACTGCTTAGTTCACCGAAATCCTCCGAACATTTGAGAACTATGATAGCAGAGTCAGAGCTGCTCTGAGGTTTTATGATGCAAAGCTGACTCCTGCTTGGCTCTTTGTAGTGGCAACGTGGATAACACGTAGAAAACCTCTTTAAATGCTGGGGAAACACCACCCGTGTTGTCTGTGTCAAAACCTTCAGGATTCCGTAATTGTCTAAAGGATGCTCAACAAATGTCACCACATAGGGCATTAAGCTTCCGGATCACTCCACAGAAAGGCATCAGGAAGTGTACCTATACAGGCGGGACTCATGTGGGTGGCACAGGCAACGTCACAAAGAAGTCACAATAAAAGCTGCATGTGAAGATACCCGAGTACGGCTGCCACGTGTGGCAACATCTCGCCACATGGGATCAAACTCTGGTGGCCCCAGATTAGTCTCATTAGCCATCTAATAGTCCATCAGTAGAACAGGAAGAAAGTCACTTTGTGTGTGATGGACTGCTCGACATCACAGCCCCACCATAGCCCCCACCACCTGGCGCTGTGTTCGTTTGTTTTCTTCCCGCCTCCTCTCAAGCAGGGACCGCACGCCAATCATCAGAGAGCCCCGGGTGTGGAGCACAGACTTCACCATCAAAAGCTAAGTCAGTTTCTGTTTTGTTCTGATGGAACAGGCTGACGGCTGTCAGAGGGGCGGGGGCTGGGGGGCTGGAAGAAAGAAGATGAAGGGATTTTAAAAAACATATATACACGACACAGAGACATAGACAACAGTGTGGTGATACCCAGAGGGAAGGGGGGTAGGGGGTCGGTGGAGGTGGGCAAAGGCGGGGGAATAAATGGAGATGGAAGGAGACTTTGCTTGAGGAGAAGGGCCCGCGATGTAATGTGCAGAGGATGTTTGGTTGAGTTGTGCACTTAAAACCTGTATGGTTTTGTGAACCAGTGTCACCCCAGTAAACTCATTTAAAAAGAAACAAAGCTAAACCACTCTGTGACCTCTATGGGCTTTTCCCTTTCTTACCTGTTGAAACACAGGTGCTGTCAGACACCTGCAGAGACAATGGAGTGTAGATGACAGGGCCGTCATCAGTCATCGCTGGAGGCAGGTGGCCTGGGTACACATCTTACCTCCACCTTTTACAGGGGTGGCCGAAAGGAGGCTTACCATGGTAGCACAAATCATACAATATTCATAAAGAACAATAGAAGAAGAAACGGTTTCGCGCACTCACAGCCGTAAACCTACTTGTGCCCACCCCCATTACCAGCAGAGTGGCGTTGGCTTAGTTTCCGCATCCGTAAAGCTGCTCGTTCACAGGGTTGTTGCAGTGATCGAATCGGTAATGTGTGCAAAGCGCTTTGAGAAGTGGGACCTGGCAGGCACGGCTTGCTCATTGCCTGACATGGCCCCGGGGCGTGACCACACCCGTCACGCCCTTCCACGGCTGCTTCAGGGTTGGGGACCAATACCTCGATGCTGCTCGGTGTGGGGCGGGCCTTCATACACGGTCCCTGTGGTCAGGCTCGCGCCCTTGGCTCCCGGCGCGTGACCGGCTAACGGTGGTTTGTTGGATGGAGCGTGCTCGCTCCTCTAGTTTATTCTGTAATCTGTTAGGCAGAGGCTGGAAGCGTCACTTTATTTTATTATTGTAGTCACGCATTCTAGGCCTTCAGGTCTGAAATGTTTATGAAGACCGGGGCTGGAGGCGCGCCTAGCACAGGGCTTTCCGAGCTGCCGAGTTGTCAGAGCTAGCCGAAGCCTAGGTGAGTCAGCATCGCGCTCTCTGCCTCTACCCTCTCTCCGCTTCGTTCCGTCCGAATGACAAGCAGGACAGAGAGATTGTAAAATGCCCGGTTAGGCTTCGGTGGGAGAAGAAAACAACCCATTTCTAGAACCCCTGCCTTTCGGTAGGTGTCCTCCTGTTAAACATGGCACATGCACCCTGTGCTGCTCACTGAGACCCATGTGGCACTTGTCTGGCTGCACTGCCTCCCTGGGGCAGGAGAGGCAGCACCTGCCTTGGCTGTGGTTAGTGCGGCCAGTGGTTCTCAATGGGTGGCCCTGGGACCAGCAGAGGGCATCACTTGGGAACTTGTTAGATAGTCACATTCTTGCACTCCACCCCAGACCTACCCAATCAGAATGGCTGGGAGCAGGCCCAGCAACTTGTGCTTTAATAACCCTCCAGGGCACTCTGACGTGCGGGAGGCTTGAGAGCCACTGGGCTGGGGGAGCAGGTCAGGCAGGTGGTGCCTTTTGTAAGGACAGCCTGAGGCCTGATGTACCTGCTCTTTTTCCTCACTCCCCAGGCAAATACATACCTGTGACCACACAATCAGAGCAGTAAATTGAAGCTAATTAGCAACTAAATAACAGTGAGCACTTGTCACCGGGGTAGTCGCTAGTCATTAGCACTAATGACTCTAGAGAGGAAAACAGTTGTGGTTCAAAGACATCTTCCACCGTTTGTATTCACTCTTGAGTTTTTTCACCCTGTTCGTGCCTGTTTTTGTCTTTTGCATGCAAACAGCATTGCAGCCGGATAGATGCTTCTCTGGAGACAGGACTACCTGAAGCTATAGTATGCGGTGGTGTTTCACAATGCTTGCCAGGATGAGCTGATTCGGGGCGGGGGGTGGGGGGGGATGAAGCCGTGAATCAACTTTTTGGAGCATCTGCCTGATTCCTATAGCGACGTCAGGGTTTACCTTGTAACGTTCTCCGGGAAGCAGAAAGTGATTTATAGCGTGACAGAAATTGTTGGACGAGCTCACCAGATGACAGTTCTTTCTGAATTTTGAGAGAATAGAATCAAAGAGAAAGAAGGGAAACCAAGAAAGGATCATTTTTCCAATAGAAGTCAAATACGTTAACTTCACTGTTGAGCTACCTAATGTAGATTTTAGAAAACTCTTTTGAGAAATGGTTAGGTATAGACTTAACGCTCCCTTCCCATCCACTTGTTTGTGGATGCGGTGTACGTTGGGGGAGATGAAAGGCCACAAGGCTCCTTCAAGTTGGCAACAGTTGTATCTTATTCCCCCTGTCTCTACCACACACCCCCCCGCCCCTGCACCACCATGCCTTGCCGGGAGTTGACCCCCCAAAACATCTTCAGGTGGTGGGATTGAGTTGAGCGGAGATGCATTCAACAGTATCTGATTTGGGCTGTGTGGATTCCCTTGTTCTGTACAGACACTGTGTGCTCCACCGTGATCAAAGCTCATCACCGTGCAAGTTTCTGAAGCTGGCATCTGCTTAGTTGTGTGGGGTCTTGTTAATTAGGAGAGGGAGCAAGTTATCAAAGGGAAGCCTGGCTGCTTCAGCTCTGTGTCCTCTTCTCCCCTCAACCCAAAGGTGTAAAATTAGAGAAGTTTATTAAAAACTTGGGGAGGTGGGGGGAATTGGGTGATTTAAAGGTTCACCTCTTTCAGGAGATGACAGCCACTTAAAACCACCAGGTTGCCTGTGGAGTTAGTCTGGGACACTTCCCACGGGGCCGTGACCCCTGTATATATCAGGGCAGAGCAGCTGCGATTAGCAAAGAAGGGTGATCCTGAGCATGCCTTCGGGGTTCACCCATGTCGTAGCAGATGTCACAGTTTCATTCCTCTGGGCATGATTCCCCCGGGCACATACCAAAGGATCGTCAGCATCCTTAGCCGTATGCCAGGCTCTTGTGTAGGGTCCGCTTGCAGCCCCAGGCTCCCACACAGACCCTTCGTCTCTTCCCTGCTAAACTAGCTGTGGTTTACTAAACCAGACGGCTCACAGCTCTCAAGTCTCAAAGCTAGTCCCTGTACCTGGGACGTCCATTTTAGCAGCCCATGCTTCCGGCCTGCCTTGGTGTCACCATGGGCCAGGGACACACACCCCTTTGCGTTTGCATGGATCATGGTGTGTGACACTATCATAATCATGGGTTCCCTTATGTCTTTATGACTTCCCTCTCTCAGGCCCGTCAGCCTGTGAGCATCCTGAGAGCAGAGACTCCTTGTCTAGCCCCTTCCGAATACCTGGCATAAGTTCCTGGTCTGTCCTCAGACACGTCACTCTGAGCAGCTTGCTAAGCGCAGACCAGAAACCCGGAAATTCTACTTGAATTTTTAGTAAGAAGGCAGTCCCTTTGGGGTCGCACGGATTCTTTCTCTAGCTCTGTTCTTATGTTAGCCCCTCCCTCAGCGGAAATTTGCAGATCGGTCCGCGTGCATAAAGAGGAAGAGGGGTCCCTGCAGGCCACACCAGCGCTATAGGGCTCTCGGGCTGCAGCCCTGCTCTGGGGGTCTTGATGTCTGGCCCCAGGAGCTGGGCGGTTTGTATGCCTAACCCAGAGTTGTCGTTTATTCCTGGATTTTAACGGAAAATGGTTCCAGAAGCAGCAGCCACCTCCCCAGTAAGAAGACTATGTCTTTCTCTGATTAAAAAATATGAATATATATTCTGTCCAGCACATACTATGTTTAAGGCGTCCTTTGAGGCAAAGTGAGGTGCAGGGAGCCCCCTACCCGTTCAGAGAAGCCCAGTCTCCCGGGGCGTCAGGCCGGCGTCCAGGAGATTGCACTGTGGTGAGCCTTCTCAGTGAGGACAGTTGGTGATTGCAAAGCATAGAGCAGCGGTCCACAGCGTTTTTGGCACCAGAGACCGGTTTTGTGGAAGACCGTTTTTCCATGGCCTGATGAGGGAGAGGTGGGAGATGATTTAGGGGTGATTGAAGTGCATTGCATTCAAGCTCACCTCCTGCTGTGTGGCCCGGTTCCCAGCAGGCCCGGACCAGTTCTGGTCCGTGGCCCGGAGATGGGGGAGTCCTGGCATAGGGGCTGCTGCTGCCTTGACCTGCGCATTCAGCACCTGCTGCGCTTCTGGGCCCTGGTGTCTGGGAGCCCAGGGCCGTCCCTGGCGAGGAGGATGGCGCGGCTGGTGCTTTGCCGAGCAACACGCAGGTGGCTCTGGGAGTGAGGATGTCAGATCCATCATCTGTGGGTGAGGGCCGAGCAGGGAAATTGATTCCCAAGTCCTGGAACCAAGGGGTGATGCCTGAAAATGACACAGTGTCAGCGTGACAAGGCGTTCTGAAGGCCTGGGACACCTGCTCACCTTACCCGAGTCATCTGTCAGCCTGGGCACACAGCCCCCGTGATGGGGAACTCACTACCTATCACCACGGCCCATTGTGCCTCCAAAGAGCTCTGGCCTTTGCAAAGTCTTCATATTCTGCCCCAAATCTCCTCCTAGAACTTCTCCCCTTGTTCCGGGTTTTATTCCTCACCATGCAGAATAAATCCATTTTCCCATGCATTGCCCTTTGGTTGTCAGGGGAATGTCTAATGGACCTGGTGGGCCTTTGCTTCTTCCAGGAAAGCCATCCGCAGCCCCCGCAGACCTCCTCCGGGGTGGGGGTGACAGGTGAACGGGCAAGGGATTAGTAAAGCCCATTCAGACACTCTCATCCCTGCTGTGACACTGGTGTTAGCAACAGCCCCAGATGGAAGCTGGGATGCCTCGGAAAGCCTGGCAACCGCCAGCCCTGGCGCACCCCAGCATCTGGATGGGCCATGGGCTGCCCTGGCAGCTGCTCACGCACCTCACCATGGCCCTACCCAAAGCCCAGGGCTCCTGCGTGCCTCGCGGGACACAGGAGACGACACGGACAGGCCCTCCCAGCTGTGCGCCTGTTCGGTCCTCCAGGACCGACAGACAGAGGTGCTTTAGGCACACGCTGTGTTCTGAGCGGCTGGAACTGTTAGGATTGAGCTGTTAGAAATGGAGCAGCGCCCCCTGGTTCTGGCAGATGGCCATCCGTGGCCGCCTCACACCTGAGGCCTTGGGCCCAGGGCCGCCTCCTCACCTGGGGTAGCCGCCTGAGCTCTGTCTTTGCACCCGACCCAGGCTAGATGGCGAACATTTGGGTCAGGCCGCGCTCGCCTGCGAGTGTGATTAATTGTGCTTTTGAACGCCATTGGTTGTTTCGGTAATCGCAGCATCCACACGAGGCACTCAGTTTTTGTTAATCGTGGGTATCTGATGGCAAACGTGATGCTAACACTCCACGTGAAATATTTCCGTCTGTAGCCGCAGCCGCCTTGCGAGCGGGTGTTAGGTATCTTGCACAGATGTGGCAATGAGAGCTTGGGGAGAAAATCTCACCTTCCCTGTTGGACGTGGCTCAGCGATGAGCAGAGCTGGGATTCAAGCCCCATCTGTTGGACTCTTAATATTTGAGTTCCTTGTCACTCTTCTTTTTTTTCACATGCCATAAAACTCACCCATTTATAGTGTGCAGTTCAGTGGGTTTTAGTGTATTCACAGAGTTGTAACTTTCACCGGAATATAATTTTTGAACTTTTTCAGCACTCCAGGAAAAAACCTGTACCCATCAGCAGCCTCTCTCTCCATCAGCACGCCATCCCTCCACCCCTAAGTAACTGCAACCCTACATTCTGTCTCTATGAATTTGCCTGTTCTGAACTTTTCATATAAATGGAATCATGCAATGTACTGCTTTTCATGACTGGCCTTGACTTAGCATGATGTTTTCAAGGTCCTCCCATGTTGTAGCATGTATCAGTACGCCAGTCCTCTTTGTGGCCACATCACGTTCCACCATGCGGGTATGCCGCGTGTTATTTATTCATCTGTCAGCTGACGGAAGTTTAGGTTGTTCACACCTTTTGACCCTTAGGAACCGTGCCACTGTGGACATTTGTGTACTTTTTGCTTGGACATATTTTTCACTTCTCTTGGTATATATACCTAGGAGTGGAATTTCTGGGTCACGCCGCAACTCCACATGCAGCATTTTGAGGAGCCACCGAACCCTTTTGCAAAGTGGCTGCACCATTCCTTAGTCACTGGGC
Source organism: Mormoops blainvillei (assembly GCA_004026545.1). Lineage (NCBI taxonomy): Eukaryota > Metazoa > Chordata > Mammalia > Chiroptera > Mormoopidae > Mormoops > Mormoops blainvillei. The sequence goes on from PVJD01005064.1 coordinate 68,390, forward strand.
TTGAGTACTTTTTACAGCAGACGAATCGCGTCTTCGGTTTGCCGGCTACACCCTCCCCACCTCACTTCTCTGGCTCAGTAACTCACCTGGTGAGTTTTTTACTCCATTGCACAAAGCTGCCTGGCTGTGAAGTTTCTGAAACATATCTGACTGGGCTCTCAACTTTGGGGCTTACCACCTCTGTAAACATGGGTTTATTAACTCTTCTTTCTCTAAAAACCAGCTGATTTGGAGAGACCCAGCGAATTGAAGGAGTCCGTGAGATACAGTGTATAAAAGCCTGGCATAGGGCCTAGAGCGTTGCAGGGAAGGCTCCGTTCACTCAGCAATTGTACTTGAACTCCTACAGCCCACTATAAAAGCCAGAGCCGAAGGGGTAGGCCCTGCACAACACGGGTGGAAGGCCATGCCTGCCTTTCTGTTCAGCTGCACATCTGCCTCCTCCCTCCCCATGGCTTGCTCCGTGTTTGGGGAGCAAATCGTCTTCCCGTCCACCCCAGGGCCCTTACTACACATGTTCTTCCCTCGAACTAGGACCTACTTCCCCGTGCCCCTAGACCAGCCTCCCCACCTGCTGGGCTGACCCTGCATGTCCTTCCCACCTCAGCCCTGTCATCCCTGCCTCAGGAGACCCTCACCTGTTCAGAAAGTTTCCTCCTATTTTATACCCACCCAGCCTCACGCCTTACCCCTTTGTCCACCTTCAGGGCTGTCATCTTGCGTTTATTTGCATTTGCATGATTCTCTAATGAATGTCTGTATCCCCGCACTAGACTGTAAGCTCCAGGAGGGCAGCCGTTGCTCACCGACATATCCCCTGTGCCTAGCACACGGTAGGAGGCACGCAGTAAATGTGGCATGATGGAATGAATATCGGTTCTTTGCCTGTAATCACAAACCGTGGAACGCTACTTGCTTCGAGCTGAGGGCAGGCCTCACGCCCACCACGCCGGGGTGAGTGAGTCGTCATCCTTCAAACCACCCGCCATACCCTCCGGACTGCTCTGCTCACCTGTTGATGAACAGTCAGGTATCAGGGAGGTCACAATTAAGAAAGACTTGTAGCACTTCCTACGAGGTCTAGGAAAGAATCCCAGAGCCAGTGAGATCAGACACGAAGGCTGCCAGGGGCAGTTTCAGGAAACCAGCCCATCTCCTACTTCATAATGAAGTTACTTAACCCTCCCTGTCACCCAGCTTCCCGGCACCCTGAGACTGCGGTCAGCTTCTGACCCTTCCAGGCACAGGCTTCCAGATGCCTGCCCCCCTTGGACGTGGGCTACTTCCCCCCACCCCAAGTCAGCAGCTTCTGTTTCCTGCTCCCGTTCTTGGGAGGAGCAGTGTCTCTCCCCCGAGGCTCTTGGCTGCTCGCTGCCTTTGAAGTACAAGTAATAAACTTCTACAGATGGTGACAAGAAAAGCCTCATTAGCTCCGTCCCTGACGTGGAGGAGTGGCTGTAATCCATTCACCTTCCGAGAGTCCGGCTCTTTAATGTATCATTTTCAATCCTGCACTCTCAGGCATAGCCTCGGGGCTTCTTTGAAGTGTCCCAGCCCACTGCCCCCTCCATTCCTCTGCACTGTCTGGATTCCTCTTGTGTTCCAGGCTTGTCCGGGCAGGGTCCTGGGCTGGGCCAGAGGCCTTCCCTGGGCTCCCCGACAAGCCTCCGTCTTTGCCCTGCTCCAGAAGGCTGGTCTGCCCCGTCTACTGAACTCCCCCCTTCACGCCCCCTGCCGCGCTCTGGGCAGATACGCCTCCTCCATTCCTCCTGGGGATTGGCAACCCTTGCTTACCTTTACCTGTGAACTTCCATTTTGCCACTGCTTGGATCGGCTTCTGTGTTAGCAAGTGCTGAAGTAATAATTACAATAGTAATAACATTAGTAATTATAACACACTCTGTTTATTGCTAATGCCGGTCGTTAGACTGTTGGCTTCATGCATGTGGCCTATTTAATCTCCCACCACCGTGGAAGGAAAGGCGCTTTATTTCCCCCGTATTGTGGATGAGAACACAGAGGCTCACAGAGGTGAAGTCACTCGCCCAGAGTTGCACAGCAAAGGGAGATTCTGTAGCTGGAATCATTCGGAGTGATGCACTTAGCCACCTTATAAACCAGGAAGCCTGGAGACTTATTTTTAACAAAAACACACTCGAATTTTTATACCCAAATGCTATCCCACGGGAGATTCAGCACTTTAATGATGTTTTTCCCTCGCTTTAATTGTCAACATCATGGGCCTCAAATGGTGTTTGTACCTATAATTGGACAACTAAGATTCGGGGTTTTGGGAAGTTGAGATGAAGTAAGTGCCTTGCTAATTCCTTTGCTGCCTAAAGATGCTTCAAAACTTAAATTTAATGGTCTTTTGAGAGACACATCTCTTACTTAGCGCCAAACCGTTGACAAAGCTATGTGCTAAGTACCAGGGGCTGGCTCAAAGGTGAAGGAGACCTACTTTCTACTTTGAGAAGTTTGTGTTTAGAAGAAGAGAGAAACATGTTAACAGACTTACGTATTATCTTACATATGTGGATTATACATGTATTGTAATGTGTACGTAGTATACGTATGGTACAAAAGTATGTATTACGTGTTTATATATCTAACATCAGCAGTAAGCATCACTGGTATTTATAAATTAACCAATGCCCAACCTTGGTTTTTGGGCTGAGGAGCTTAAAAAGCAAAACTCACTTGGGCATTTACCCTGTACCTGTGTTCAACAGGATGGGCATCGCCACACTCATCTTTTATACATGAGCACCTTAAGCAACTTCCGTTCCCTTTGCAAACAGACAGCGGCCTGTGACCTCCACCCACTTAGAGGGTAGAGTGCCCTAGTTAGCCAGTGGGTTAGGAGAGCTTATTAGTTATGTCGAGAATGGGCACACTGATACTCACTGGCTCTGCGCCGCCATGCAAATGTGAACCAAACAGCCAGGCTCCCTGGGGCCATTGGTTAAAATGAAGGTTCCTGAGTCCAGTTGTGTGGACATGAGTCCCAGCCCCGACATGTCCTAGCGTGGGTCGTCTTGGGCAAGTGGTTCAACCTTCTGTCCTTGGCTTCTGCATCTGCACACTGGGCATCATGGTACCGACTACTGTGTAAGATTGTTAAGAGGGGCTCACTGGGGACAACCCATGTAAAGCCCAGTGACCAGTACTTGGAGCAGCACTCAGAGTCATTTGTCATTACAATGAGCGTGAATAATTGTGTCTCCTCCACAAGGGACACTGGCAGATGCAGGTGTGTAAGACAACACCCTGCCCGGAGAGACGGCCATTGGGACAGAGAAGATTTTCACCAGGAAGGTGGCACCAAGAGGTGGTTTCTCAACTTGGGAGGACGCACAAGTCACTGGCCACAGGGCTACCAGTCTTCTCACGTACCCGGCCATTAACCATAAGTTCGCCTTCCATGGGGTGCTCTGCCGCTCCCTGTTTTGCCCCGAAGACAAGATGTTAGAAGGCAACCTCGTAGAACGTGTCCCTCCAAGGCAGGGCGCACATCGCCCACCCCGTTGCTTTCCCTCCCCCCACCCCGGTACTTGCTGTTACGTCAGCGACCGTTCCGAGCCCCAGGATAAGGACAGGACGTCCTTTCATAGGGTAAGCAATTTATAACATCACACGTTACTTCTCAGGTAGAACACGAGCAAGCACATTATGAGATAAAACTTTCCAACGTGCGCAAATGATGAAGATAAAAATCGAGACTTCAGAGAAATCATTTGCTTCCGGCCAGGCTCACGTGGGCCGTGTGGTCACCCTCCAGGGCTTTAGGATTCCGTGAGCCAAAGTCCTCGAGTTGTTGAGCTCTGGGGGGACAACCTGGGCCTTCCCACTGACCAGCCGTTTGGTCCCTGCTCTGCTTCCCGCCTGCTGTGTGACCAGAGCAGGTTTCTTAGAGACTTGGTTTCCTCTGCCGTGAAGTCAAGGCGAGACTGCTTTCCACTGCAGTAGATTGGGGTGAGAATCAAAGGAGAGAATGGATGGAAGGCAGGGCACCGTGTCCAGCAGGTGGCGAACACCCAATATTGTTTACTTGCCGCCCCGCTGTGGCCTCACCTGGCATTCAGGGATCAAGGTGGGCCCACGCCGTTCCCTGAGCCGTGGAACCTTCAGCCCAGGCTCCTCGGCCCTCCGTGCCTCTCAGCTAAAGAGGCTTCACCTTGGAGTATTTCGGCGCCTTCCCTTCTCATGTCCCTTGCTGTGATGCATTGGTTCATCCATCACCTGCCAGTGGCCAACTGGTCCCCATCAGTCTCGCTGCTCCCTATTCATCTGCTGGTTTTTCTCTTTTCTGTCATCACCCATGTAGTAATTCAGCACTTGGCTGGCACCCACTCTGTACGGAACACAGCATCTTTTGCATCTTTTTAGTTGTCAAATATTCCATGAAATGCTTCTTATCATGTATGAAGCCCTACAGCCCCATCCGTGGGTCAGCCCACGTCTCAGCCGAAAGTTTGCATTACAGCTGGCTCCAGAGTGGTTTTCTTTTGCCTCTGACCTTGTCTGCACTTCACAGTAATTGAGCCACGTCTTGCGTTCCTCCTCTCCCCCATGTCAGTTTGACAGTTGTGCGTAGGTTCAGCTCTGCAGGCACAACCAGCCGGAAAGGTGCTGAATGCATACTCTTCAGATACTTTTCAAATCCACCCCGTGCTAGGCACTAAAATGAGACGATACAACTGTGACGGAGCTCCTGTTTCAGATTAAGTGGTTTATGGTCTCAACAATGGCCCATACAATTTCCCCTTCCTTAGACAAAGCTCGCTGAGCTCTGGAAATGCAGCCAACCAACACTTCAATTAAAAGGAAGTTTTGAGAAGATTCTTTCATCTTCAGAATTTTCTCTCACCTTGAAATGAGCGTCCAGCCTTGTCTTTTAAATTATTGAGTCCTGGCTGGCTGGGATGGCTCCACTGAGAATATGCATTCATCTTTTTAACTACTTTGATCAGAGGTTCTGTCTGACCCTTCACAGACGCGGGGTAATGACATCCGTCTCTTGCTACCCGCGTGTGACTGTATAAACACGTGGCTGTGCTCGTGCCTGCACACCCACACGTAGCAGATGGCCAGCCACTCGGAAAAGTACATTATCATGAACTCAAGCTTCCAAACATCTCAAAACTTACAAGTAGACCCAGAACAACGTTGGCTATGATAACAATCCTGGAGACTATGCGGATTGTATTAGGATACGCCCATCCTCTCAACTGCCTTGAAAGCCAGCGCGGTCCCCTCTTTACATTCCGAGGCCCAGAGATGTGTCTGTCCAAGGTGGTCCCACAGCCATGCATGTGGGGCCTGGGGGTAGAAGGCTCAGTTTTGTCTGGCTGAGCTGCTGTCATTTTCCGTGTCCCCACGGACAACATATAGGCAACACAAGAGAAGAAACATGGAAACAGGAGGGAAGAGCATCTGGGGGAGTCGGTGGCAGTGGCTTGAAGGAGTGAGCAGGAGAGAATACTTGCAAGGAGGCGGAGGTCTGCAGCTCAGGGTCGAGGGGGCAATGAGCCACCAAAGGGTCGGCACCATGGGCTCGGGAAACAGAGTATCTGCGCCATATTTGAGTCTTGAGAGTGTTGGACGTGACATAGAGGGTCAGTAACCAGCTCTAAGTCAGTGCGATAGGCGCTGTCCCTTCAGTGAGCAGATGAGTGGACAGGAGTCTCAGGTAGCGTAGCGGCCCCATCAGGGTTATAAAGAGGGCATGCTAGGGTGTCGTCCTCCTCCAGTCAGACTAAAATCAGAAGCATTTCAATAACCTGCTGGATAACCTGTATTCTAGTAGACATGCAAAATTTTTAAAAATTAATTTAGTAGTAATTATAGCCATACTTATATTTACCAAGCAGTCTGTATGTGTTCTCTGAATACTTTTGTGTACATTTATTTCATTTAAATAGCACATCAGTCCTTTGTTGTAGATGGGTGAGGTGGAAAGAAAAGCAGAACTTTTAAATAAGGACAAAATGGCAAGGGTTCTTTTATTCTCTGAGATAGGGAAGCTGGGCAAACTTCGTAGCTGGTCTTCCATTGAAGCTTCTAGAATGAATAAATGAAGACAGATGAGAAACAGTTCCTTCCTGTTAGCAATTCGAACCCAGTGGACTAACATATACCTAAATGCCTAAAGGTAATGTAATATTGACGGACACTAGATCAATGAAGATATTTACAATGTAGAGAGAAGATCCATTTGTGGAAGAATCCGAAAAGCTCCAGAAAGTACCACTGCAGTCAGGACTTGGAAGAGGAAGTGGCCACGAGTGCGAGGAGGGGAAAGTTTAGTCCCCGAAACAACAGAACACGCATGTACCGTCCTTGCATGTCCAGGTGCGGTGACCGTCTAGACAAATGGCACAACACCTTCCAGTCCCACCATGCGCTCCCCCCTCCCCCCCACCAGCCTTGTCCTTGCACTTACCCTCCCCTGAGCTCTGCAGTGTCACCTCATTCATTGGCTCACTGCACAGAGCTCCTCTCCGCCCGTAGTAAGTGTTCAGTGAAAATTTCCTGAGCAAATGAAGGAACAAATGACATTTCAAAGGACTGAAGAAAATAATTAACGTAATGTCTAAATTTAAGGAAAATACCCCGCCACTACCACCATCACCACCCACTTTGGGTCTCTGTGGCACCTGTCACCACCTGGCGTTCTATGTCTTGATATATTTATTTACCTGCTGTCTGTCTGTCTACTACAGCGTGAGCTCTATGAGGATAGGGATCTGAACTGCTTTTCTGCTTCTTCACTGCTCGATCTCTAGTACCTAGCATAATATTTGACACGTCGCAGTGCCTGATACATACGTGGTGGATGAATGGATGGAGGGATGGATGGACGAATAAACGAGTCTGCTGGGGAATTGCCTGAGAGGGGCAGTTGGGGCACGGGGGCCACCAAGGGGTAATGGTCATGGGTTTGGCAAACTCCAGTTGAGTTGTGAAGGGGGGAGTCTATCCCAAGCCCAGGGCTGTTGATAGGTGCTCTAGGGAATGGAGTGCTTCTTGAAAATTGTGAAGCCAGTTGATGTGATTACATTTGCATTTTACCAGGAGCAGGGTCTGTGCCCCCCAGGAGGTTGGGAACGTGTTCAAGCACCGGCATAGGCCAGGTTATACCTAGACCTAGGGCTCCTTGTGTCTGGGAACGTTGCAAAGCATTTTCCCACGTCATGATGATTAGCACATGATTTATTTTTGGGAAATGACTCCTTAGTGCTAGGTTATGAGGATTAACATTGTCAGGGTAAATGGTAGGGGAGCCATTTGGCTTGGAGGAACAGAGTCTGGATGACTTTTTACAAATGTCTTTATTTTTATCTTCGCTAGTTAGTGAAAGACCTGAAAATTTAATACCTTTGAATGGCGCCGAACTGTCAGTAACCAAGCTATGAAAGCTGCCCTATGAAGCCATCCAAACACCCCAAAGTACCTTGTCAGGACAGCCCACAGCTGAGAACAGCCTCACCCTCTTAGCCCTGACTAATGCTTGAAAAGAGGCCAAAACTCCATGTCCCTCTGTGGGATTGACTCCTGTGCCCTTGTGTTGACTTTTATGTCTCCCCCTGTGCCTTATTTTCCATCCCCTACCTCTGTCCACTAGAACTCGTTGCATGGATGAAAACAGTTTTTGCTGGCATTGTTCCATACTGTAGTCACAAGCCACATTGGCTCTTAAGCACTGGAGATGTGACTAGTATCACTGAGGAACTTAATCGAACCCAATTTCGATTACTTTACACTGAAGTAGCCCCACATGGTCGGTGGCTCTCATATCAGACAGCACAACTCTCTAGACATTGGAATCAGCTGAGTCTGAATTTTCACCGAATCTTTTGTGCGCCTTTGAAGTATTTAAGCCTAGTTACTCCGGGGTGGGGAAGGGGACCTCTTTCTAGGAAACAGAAATGACAAAATCCCCCTCTGGTAGCTAGATCTGAGGCCAACATGAGTTAGAGTGATAGGATTAAGTAAGATCCTATGTGGCCTGACCGGTGTGGCTCACTTGGTGGGAGGGCTGCCCAGGAACTGAAAGGTCGCAGTTTTGACCCTCCGTCAGGGCACATGCCTGGGTTGTGGGTTCGATCCCCCATCCTGGTGCATTTGAGCCCCAGTCCAGAGCAATTGATTGATGCTTCTCTCTCTCCCTTCCTCTCTAAAAAGCAATGAAAAGAATGTCCTGAGATGAGGATTCAAAAAAAAAAAAATCTTATTTGTAAAAGTGCTGTCTGACTCCTAGTAAATGCTCAGTAAAGGCGGTGTTTATTTAATCCTCGCAGCAACCCTAAGGGGGAGACACCATTATCTCCGTTTTGCAGATAGGGAACCTGAAACACAGAATTTTAAACCAAGTGCCCAGCGCGGTCTGGCCGCCTGTGAGGAGCCCAGCAGGGTCCCCACCCGAGCCTGCCTGTGCTCTCCCATACGCTAGGCCAGAAAGCAGACTTGGTGCCCAGACTGCGGTGAGCTTCATCCCCGTACTCTGCTAAGTGTGTCACCTCTCAGCAGCTGCAAAACTCCGCATCCTTTGCAGCACGGTCTCCATCTCCCTTATTCGATACATCTGCCGACCCTGCGAGCTGGATGGGCACCGGGTGGGCACTTTGATTGCTCAGCTTGGCAGCTGGAGGGAAAGGCCTTTACAACCAACACGCTCTCCACAGGTCCTGACCTGAGGGGCGCCTGAGCCAGAGAGACTGCCGGAGGGGTGGGTGTTGGAGGAAAGGAAGGGAAGAGGAGAAAGATGAGGCGGGGGCAGCCCAGAAAGCCATCAGAATGCTAAAAACCAGGACCAGAGGCGCTGATGATCTCCATTCAGGACGGGGAGTGGGGGCCAGGATACGGCAGATCTCTGATGGGGACTGGAGGCAGCCTTCTCGCTCCTGGTGCTTGTGAGCTGCGTCTTTCTCTCCAGTGTGAATGAGATTCTTTATCCCCATCACCTGGAGCAGTGTCTGGTGGCTAGGAGATGCTCAGTAATTATCTGTCGGGTGAACAGGTGAGTGAATGAATAATTGGAGGAGCACAAGTTTACTGTTGCCCTAAAGCACTCCTCCTAAAAAAAAAATAAAAAAAGTGTTTGGAGAATAAACTCAGGCTGTAGTCACTCATCCAGAGAGAATGTAAAAAGAAATCTTCGCGTCTGCAATTCAGGTCTAGCCTTTTGATAAAAGTCACAGAATTACAATAAGAGCACAGTTATGTAACCCGGTAAACAGGCTTCGCAGGACTCTAGGTATATTCTCCTAAAGGAGTTCCGGGAGTTCCAGCAGCCACCTATTCTGAGGAGTCTGCAACCTGTGAGACATGTTTGAGGAGTGGGAGCTGGAGGAAGCCCCCCAGCTCCCCTCTCCATCATGGACAGCTCGGCTAGATTGGCACCCTTCTGCACGATCCCCACTGGACTGGCGGGGTGTGACAGTTGCCTAAGGGGCATGTAAGTAGGATTTGGATGAATTATGTGAAAATTAGCTGCCCTGCCTTTCGATGCTGTTTTTCCTGCTCTCCTTGAAGTTACGTTTAATCTCACTGATGGAGTTTCTCCATCTCTCTGGCGACCTTTCCCAGTCTCTTCTTTTTGGCCTTGCTGACTTTGTCACAGCATTTGGGGCACCCTGTGTGCTTGATTTTGATGTTCCGTTTGAGATGCTCCCACTGACCGGCCAATAGATGACATGAGCTCTAAATGGAAGCACGTCGTACACTGTCAAGCCCTGGGCCAATGGAAGGAGGCTGCATGGGTGGAGGGGTGGTAGTTAGACAGAGACCTGCATCATTGACCCTCTCATCTGCATAGTGGGGAAACCGAGGCTCAGAGTAGACAAGCCACAGGCTCAAGTTCAGCCTGAAAATGGGCAGCAGAGCCAACACGGGCAGCCAGGTCTCGCGTTCTCTCTCTCGTTCTCACCCTCTCCGTCCCTCTGCTGGCAAACCCACGCAGGCCGTCATCTGGAGCAGCAGGGGTCGTTGTGCCTAAGAGCTCTTATTGGAGAAGGGAAGCATTGGCTCTTCTGGAGATACTTCGAACTTCTTTCTTCAGCCTGCCTGGTCCACGGACACTCGGGGATAAGGCAGCAAACAAAACAGATCAAACCCTTGCCCTCTCAGAGCTGAGATTCCCCCTGGGAAGCACTGACCGTGTAGTATGTCGGATGGTGCAAGGTGCTGTGCTCGAAAGGGAAGCAGCACTGGGGGCTTGAGTGCGCCAGGTGCCAGGGAGAGGGGTTGCTGGTCCTGGGAAGCGTGGGCCAGGGAGACCGCCCTGATAACGTGGCATTTGAGCTGATGGTTGAATTTGGATGGTGGTCTAACTTAAAACCCAAATTCAAAGTAATAATTTGGCAGAAATCAGCACAAGAGTGAAAAAAAAACGCTGAGCATCTAATTGTCGGAAAATCATTGAATACCCACGAAAATGTTAACAGTGCCAACCTCTAACTCATGGGGTTACAATTTCTATATTCTATGCTTTTATTTCCTGAATTTCCTATGAGACATATGTGTTACTTTTGTAATAATAATAATGAGATTCATTGATTGCTTTGGGCGAAGGGATTTCACTGTTACGAAGTGATAACAAGCCGACGTGGACATGAGAGAGGTGAGGCTGGATGGAGAAATAGAGAGACGGGACCAGGGTTACCAGATTCAGGGGCAGTGGGATGGCTTTTCCTCCTGACACTGCACCTGTCGACAGGTTTAACTAAAAGAATCGGGCAGAAGGACAGTAAAGGCAACCGTTAGGATTGATTCCTAAAGTCAGCAAGGGACTAGGGCCTCGTGCCCGTCCGCGGCCCCAGGTTCGAGGCTCCCCAGAGCCTTCCCGTGTGCCCTTCCCGCCGCCACTTAACGTGTGAGGGCCCTCGGGCTCTTTAACATTGCTGCCACCTTTCCGTGCAGAAACTCCGGGAACACGGGGAAAGAGGAATTTATAATCCTTTCACATTTGTTTTTCAGAAACATAATTTCCTTTCCAAGTATGATTCACAGTAAGATTTATTGAGTAAGTCCTGTTCCTGCATTTAAATCAGGACATTGGTTTTAGGGGAAAACAATGACTCTTAAAGAGTCATTAGGTTGAAGCTCCTCGAGGTCGGGGACCATGGCTCATTTTTCTTCTTATCACCCACAGTCCTCAGCCCCGTAAATATTTACTGATGCTATTAGAAAAGATCGTTTGATAGAGTGAGAAGAACAATGGAAAGGTAGCAAACTAATTTTTTAAACATTAGACCCATCGAAATCTTCCCGAGTTGTCCATTCCCCCAGTTTTTTGTGTGTTTGGTGAAGAGCACCTTGGAAAGATGTCACATTTCTAGCCTAGAGCAATGACTGTATTTGTGGGAGTGAGGTCAACAGCCCCATCTCTGCCTTCTGCTCTCTGCACCACCGCTGTCTCCTTCAGCGGGCTCAAGATCACCAGAAAGGCTCAAGTTGCAGCCCCCTTGGTTGTGGCCCGAGCTCACTTGGCCAGACCTCGCGATGACCACACCCACTGCCAGGCCACACCCAGCAGCTGGCTGGGCTTGGCAAGGAATGGCGTGTGTAGGATAATGAGATGTTTCTCTCCGAGCGCTTTATCCCTTCCAGACCTCCAACCCAATAGTGTGTCACCCCTGTTTCTAAAGAGGATTCTAAAAGCCAGTTGCTTACTGTCCTGCCTCCATCAGTTTAACAGAGTGAAGATAATTTAATTGCTCTTTAACGAGGCAGGATCTTCAGTGCCTCCTGGTTATAATTAGGAGCATCAGTGATCATTATAAGCATCCATTATCCTGGTGCAGTGCCCCCCTCTTTAGTTCCCCATGGCTACCTTGCCGGCCGTCGCTCACCTATCTCTGTCGTTCTGTAAGCGCCTAGAGCTCGTCGCACAATTTCTAACCTGCCTCTTCGCTGTCCTCATCCTCCTATCATCCATCCTTTTCTCCCCACCTGTTCACCACAACCCTCTGGACATGGGAACTCCGTGGCTAGTTTTATACGACCTCTCACCCCCCCATGTCAATGTTCCCAAGCTTTGCCGGCCTGCCGGTTGTGCGGGAAGTCGTTTTCATTGACAGTGAAATCCTGGATCTGCAGGGTGGCTCTCGAAGTGAAAAATGCCTTTTCTAAGAAGGGAGAGGGGCCTCTGCATTTGACCTTCCACGTGTGGGGCCTTCCTTTCCCTCCTCACTGCAGCCAGGTCGTTGGCCCTCAGAGGGTCTGGGTTCACCCTAATTCCCTGGCTCACGTGCGAACCAAAGGTAATGCAGACCAGCCAAGACTTGCCAAAAAGATCGAAATCTTGCAATTAGAAAGTAGGGTGGAAATGATATTCATGACTAGAACACAAGAGGCATAACAACAAGTGGTACGTGGGGGAGGTTTCTGGTGCTGCAAGGGTTGACTTGCTGTCCTATCTCACGTGTAATCTTGGCTTTGCTCATGTATCAGCACCTCGTGGAAAAGGCACTGTCCCTCCCCACACCCCGGATCTGGGAGCTGCCGCAGTGCTCCACTTCTTGCTGTGGCCATTGCCGGAGCAGCTGAACCAGCTTTGCAGTTTGCCTCCTTACCCCCGAATAGACACGAGGGTCTTTTAGTCTGGTTTCTCTTCTAAAAGAAGTTTTCCTTCAGGTGAAGTGACCCATCGATCAACATCTCCCTACTGGGGGGACCCTCCTTTAACATCCAGCACATGGCCTTACTGATCTAGAAGCTATGCGTCCCTTGAGGGACTCCAGATTCTCGACCTTGTCTGGGAGCTCGATGTCACTTAAAATTGCATGTGCTAAACGAGGCTTCCACTGCCTGACTTTGCTAGGAGAGCTGGTCCGGTTTCTCTGGGACCAATTTCCACATTAACTGCCAGCTTCTGCCTGGGTTGGTGGTTGCTCTAGAGGGATCATTCCTTTGATCATCCAACAGATAAATTCATGATACAGCTGAGGTGAATGGTGGTGTTTTCCCTTCTGCCTAAGTGTTGCTTTGCCTATTACTGTTTAACAGGTAGGGAGACAGAGGAAACTATAATGGAAAATTAGAAAGAGAGGAAACAAAGCTCTGTTTTTTAAAAAAAGCATTGAAACAAACTACTCTAGGGAAAATGTACATCATAGATGAAAAGTAATGGATCAGTATTTTAATATGTAAAATGTTCCTAGAAATCAATAAGGAAAAAAAAGGAAAGAATGAGCAAAGGACATGGAAGTTTTTCACTGAAGAAGAAAACATGCAAGACAGCTTATGCATTTAAAACATTCTACTTTGCAAGTAATCAAAAAAATTAAAGCAGGAATTAAACACGGCAGTGTTTTATATTCATAGTACCAGTCATAGTAAAGATAAGAAAAATGTAAACACTTCTTGCTGGAGGGAGTATAAATCACAACAGCATTTTTGCAGGGCAGTTTGATAAAATGTATCTAATTTTTAAAATATGCATATATGCGATATAACAGTCTCATTCCTAGGAAATTACAGAAGATGAGGACAAAGAACTTTCATCATTATTTACAATAAGAAAAAATTTAAAACAAAGCCAACTTCCAAAAACAGGAACTTGTTAAATTTTGGTACATCTATACAATCGAATAATAGGGAACTGGTAAATAAAATGTAGACTGTTGACCTGAAAAAAATGTTGCTGACATGTTTATAGATCATCTGGAAAAGTAAGATATGTAATAATTCTACCGTTACCCTATTTTTGTAAAAATATATATCTGTATATCTACACATGGAATAAAAGTCTAAGATTACTTTCTAAAATTAGCTCTAGGTTATTAGATTGCAAGAAATTTTTATTTCCTTGTTTGTGATTCTTTTGTCTCGCACATTTCATGCAAGGAACGCGTCTTTGTTTTGTCATCGGAAATAAAGATAATACACATCTGAAGTTATTGGAAACGAGAGAGTTGATTTCCTGAGATTCTGTTTATGTGCAGCCTCCAAGAATGTGTCTGATGTTTAAAGCAAGGCCCCGCTCTCTCTAAAAACACGCCCAGGGAGGACAGGGCCACCACACACTCCGCTGTGAGCACTGCGGGCTCGCCTCGCCTCCCTGGGCAGAGAACCAGAAAAACGAGCAGGATATTTATATCCACTTGACTTCTTGTCCTTATCCTTTTTGATTAAAAAACACACCAAGACACGAGCCGGATGGAAAAACCCATAAAAATTGTTTAACTGCGTCATAAAAGGCTTACGTTTCTGACATTAGGATGACAAAGGGATTAATTGATACCGTCACTCTGCCTTTGGGCCCTTCAGCTGGGATGGCCCTGCTCTGCTCTGCCCTGCAACCCGCGAAGCCACTGAGGGCACCTGTTCCGCCCCCCACCCCATGGCTGTCATGCCCCCGTGGTCAGCTTAGGCCCCTTTGTAGGGATTTGTAGCTTCTGAGGGCAGGGACAGTGTCCTGTTGTATTCCCTGAACTTTATACATTGCTTGACCCATAGAAGACATTCTCTTTTTTTTGTTAGTCCCCTCACCACTCATTTTGAATCACATGAATAGGAAACTATCCTAATAATTTAGGGAAATAGATCAGAAAGTAATCGAAGAGCAATTTGATCTGTCAGTGAGTAGGAATCATTTATAGCTAGTTTTCCAAATGGTAGCTTGTCTTTCTTTATTCATCCATTCATCTCTTCATTCAACAAATACTTATTAGCTGCTCTCACTGCCAGGCACTGTTCTAGTCCCATTGGATGCAGCAGCAGCTAACGAGGGACAAAGGTGGTGTTTTCATGGAGTTTATATTCCAGTGCAATTGAGATTCACTCATTCCTTCCTTTCTTCCTTCTTTGCTCCTGCTCTTTCCCATCTTCTTTTGTCCTTCCATCCATCCATCCATCCATCCACCCACCTACCTGTCCATGCACCCGCCCACCATTTCTTGAGTGCTCATCAGGTGCCATGTGCTGGGTTCTGTGCTAAGCACTGCAATATACCAATAGCCAAACCCCGTTCCTGTTCTGAATGGGCAAAGGGGCCGCCGAGGAGATGCCACCAGGTCAGAAGTATCCAGTCAGTGCTATGCCAGGCAGAATTGCAGTGTGCCAAGGGCGCTCCCCACCCCAGCTGTAGAGCACCTCTTTCCTGGCCACAGGGATACCTGTTGTTCTCTAACTGCGGCTTCTACCGCTCACCTGCTCGGGGAGGAGTGTTGGCCTGAGAAATCAGTCATAGGGAAGTCGAGAGATGTCACTTTGCTACCGGGAGCATGCTGGTGAGCGGTGAGCTTCCTTGAGGAAAGAGCTGCTGTCTTGGTAAAACCCTTGATGTCAACCGTACACTGAGCCGCCTGCTGTGCTCTGGAGGTTCAAGGGAAGAAGACCCAAGATCCAAGCCCTACGGAGCGTCCCCTGGGGAAGCTAGCTGGTGGTGCTCACTCATACCTATAAGTGCCAGATCAATGACTTGGACGTCCCTGATGCAGGAATTTTGTGAAATAAGAGGGGTAAGAAACAAGCTCTTACTGACCGGCTATTATATACGACCCCCACCCCGCCCCCAGGCACTGTGTCAGCCGCTTCCACATGTGATTTCATTTAATTTTCACAGAAATCCCGTGGCAAACAGTTTGTTAGGCTTTCACAGATGAAGCAGTTGTGGTTCAGAGAGGTTAATTGACTTGGCCAAGGTCACAGGTAGCGAACAGCCAGACCGAGTTTCCGAGCAGGCCTGCCTGACCTCTGCATCCTTCCGCAGCTAGGAACGCAGCCTGGAGGAGGGTTTGCCCTCTGGTGCCTTGTTTGAAGCTCCCTCCCGGCAGTTATTTCATCCTACTTTGCAATGCAGAGCTGCTTCCCAGACTACAGTTGTAGAACACAAGATGTTAATAGGTGTTCCAGTTAGGAAAAGCGTGGGTGGAAAACTGCACTGGGGAAATGCCGGGTTCAACAGGGTCAGGTAGGCCATGCCTGCAGTATACTTCCAGGTGCGATGACACTCAGAGGGCAGGGCGTGGCGGGCACACATGATGTCTCACGGCACGCGTGTCCTGTGGAAGCCACTTTGGGAAGCAGTGTTTCTTTAACAAGCTTTCGATGAGCTTTTTCTCCAAGAATGGCACCGGTGGTCTGTGCGTGTGCCTCTCTGGACTGCAAGCAGAGATCTGGTCACATTCCTCCCCCTTCCCCCAGCGTCCACTAAGCTTGTCATAATTACAGCTTACCCAGTTTCCGAGTGGGTGTGTGAAATGGGCCTGGGCCTTGACCCTGACCCTGAAGAAGGTAGAGGAAATAGCTGTGAACTTAGAAGGGGTCTTCTAGGAAAAAGAAGCCGTGGGACCTGTGACTCCCATGCACATGGAAGATGCTGCATGTTGGAGAAATGTATAAAGAGGTGGGGGTGAGGCAGAGGGTATTTTAGATTATGTGGCAACGTGAGATCCTTTCTCTGGGCATTGGGGCTATTTTCGTTGCCAGGAAATAGACTTTGCAGGACATCAAAAGACAAATGGCAGTCAAAGGCTTTAATCCCCCATTTCCAACTCAAGGCAATTCTTAGTGTTACCTAGGCCATAGGCACACTGCTTCTAGCTAGTGCCTGAAGGACTGCCTAGGACTGGAGGAGCTCACTGGCATTTTGGAGTTGATGGTGATGATGCCTGTGCATGGCTGGGGGGAGCTCTGCCTACCGTGGACAGGCTGTCGGGGGTGTCTTCTGAGCCCTTTTATGCTTTTTCTTAGACAAGAAGAAAATGAAGGTCCCATGAAAACAAGCAGCTTTCTTTCGATTTATTCAGACAGACAGACAGACAAAGATTTTCGTAATCTTTTGTTAAACCCAAAAGAGCAAACCTGTATGGTCTCTAAACAAAGACTAGATGGCATAATTATTAAACAGAAACTTTCAACAAAGAACCCTTTCGAGATTGCAAAGTTCCCCTTTCCTTACGACCGACCAGGAAATGCTTCTCTGGGAAGGACCCATTCACCTTGCCTACTTTTTTGCTTAAGGATCCTAATTACTGTCTGTTGGTCCCCTCCTGATTCCTGTAAGAGGGAACTCTGTACACTCCAGTGTCAGAATCTCTCAAGCTCCAGGTCCCAGTTTTCTAAGAATATTCCTTACAGAATCCACTTGTCACCAGTGGTACTTTGAAAACTAAGTTTCAGTGCAGCTCTTGGCTCTTTTTTCTTTTTTTCCCTCTTTGAACACTTTTTCCAAGAAAGTTATTTCTACATGACTTGAGAAAAGAGAACTTCTGACAGGCTCATAAGGCAGCCTCAAAGAGAAATTGTTTCTTTGTGTCCCAGGCAGCCCTGAGCCTCCCCACAGCCCTCAGGCTGCCATAGCAAAATACCATGAACTCCGTGGCTTAACCATTGTTTATGTTCTCACAGATCTGCAGGCTGAGAAGCCCAAGATCCAGGTGCTGGCGAGGTGGTTTTATTCTGAGGCTCTTCCCTTGGCTTGGGGGTGACCACCATCTCACTGTGAGCTCACATGACCTCTTCTTTGTGTGCAGGTTGTGAAGGTGGGGGGAACACAAGCTCTCTGGAGCCTCTTCCTGTAGGGCACTTATGGCATCCATCAGACCGAGGCCCATCCTCATGGCCTCATCTAACCCTAATTATTTCACAAAAGTCCCCATCTCAAGATGCCATCACCTTGGGGGTTAGGACTTCAACGTAGGGATTGTGGGAGGACCCGAGCATTGGGTCCATCACTGCAGCGTAGCACCTCGGCATGCATTCCAGAGTGATGTCACTAAAGCTGATGAAGAAAATCCTGTAGTAGCTGCACCCTCACGCTGCCGTTTGGGTGCCTGACCTGCCCTCCGTGCTCGTGACCTTGCCACGAATTCAGGACCTGCATAATGAATACCCAGTTAGTCCCCGGGGGTGGAAATAGGAACAGAACAGGAATGAAATGTTACCTTGTTTAAATGAGAGGTGCTCTAACCCCACCTATCCAAGCTATGGTCTCTGGATAGTGCATGGGCAGCAGAAAGCGTGGATGGCTAAAAGGAATGGCTAATTGATTGTTATGTTAATTAGAAAAGCTAACGGTAATGACTGTCCAGAAAGGGTCAAGAACTGGACCAGAAATTTTCTCTGAATTCTATCCCTCAATTTGCATTCATAATGATCGCTATAATGTTAATTCTACTACTGTCATCCTTACCTAACAAATGAGGAGGCTGAGTCAGAGATAAGAAACTTGGCTTTGACTGGTAAGGATGTGCAAATAAAAAGAGATGGACCAGGGATTTGAACCCGCCTTCTATACTGGGTTAGGCAACATTTCAGCAAAAACTTCTAGGTGACCTGTTTTATGCCCCAAAGCTCTGTTTCAGCAAGTAGACTCTACCTTTCCCTGTCCCCAAATTCAGGTCCTCTGCCCCTTCCTGGTTATACACCTTGTGGTTCCCAGAGGTAGGCGGGGCACACAGAAGTTCATCATAGAGGACATTAGGTCTCAGTAAGTCTTCTTTTTTTGATATATTTTATTGATTAAACCATTACAATTGTCCTGTTTTTTTCCTCCCATTTATTCCCCACCACCCTGCACCCTCCCTCGCACCAGCGCTCCCCCGTTAGTTCATGTCTGCGGGTCGCATGTATAAGTTCCTTGCCTTCTCCATTTCCTATACGATTCTTAACCTCCCCATCCATTTCGTGCCTACCATTTATGCTTCTTATTCCCTGTACCTTTTCCCCCATTTTCTCCCCACCCGCACCCCCTCCTGCTAACCCTCCATGTGATCTCCATTTCTGTGATTCTGTTCCTGTTCTAGTCGTTTGCTTAGTGTGTTTTTGTTTTGTTTTGTTTGTTAGGTTCAGTTGTTGATAGTTGTGAGCTTGTTGTCATTTTACTGTTCATAGTTTTGATCATCTTTTTCTTAGATAAGTCCCTTTAACATTTCATGTAATAAGGGCTTGGTGATGATGAACCCCTTTAACCTTACTTTCCCTGGGAAGCACTTTACCTGCCCTTCCATTCTAAATGATAGTTTTGCCAGATAGAGTAATCTTGGGATGTAGGCCCTTGCCTTTCATGACTTCGAATACTTCTTTCTAGCCCCTTCTTGCCTGTAAGGTTTCTCTTGAGAAATCAGCTGATATTCTTATGGGAACTCCTTTGTAGATAATTCTGTCCTTTTCTCTTGCTGCTTTTTAAGATTCTCTCCTTATCTTTCATCATGGGTAATGTCATGATGATGTGCCTTGGTGTGTGCTTCCTTGGGTCCAGCTTCTTTGGGACTCTCTGAGCTTCGTGGACTTACTGGAAGTCTATTTCCTTTGCCAGATTGGGGAAGTTCTCCATTATTTTTTCAAGTAAGTTTTCAATTTCTTGCTCTTCCTCTTCTCCTTCTGGCACCCCTATGGTTCGGATGTTGGAGCATATAAAATTGCCCCAGAGGTTCCTAAGCCTCTCCTCATTTTTTCAAATCCTTGTTTCTTCATTCTGTTCTGGTTGAATGTTTATTTCTTCTTCTCCAAATGGTTGATTTGAGTCCCAGCTTCCTTCCCTTCACTGTTGGTTCCCTGTATATTTTTCTTTATTTCACTTTGCACAGCCTCTGCTTTTTCCTCCATTGGGTCTCAGTTAGTCCTGATAATACTTTCAGAAACACAGGTTCTTGGTTTCTCATTCCATCCTGTATCTTTCAACCAGCCCTCCCTTGCACAAAATTGCTTCGATTGCAGATGAGCAGCTGTGTTGTGAGTACAGAAGCTGCAGCATTTTGCTGACAAGCTAACTTTTCTCTGGGGCATCAGCTCACCCACTGGCACCCTTTCTGTGCCTGCCTGCTGTATTTTCCTGTCAGTTTCGGTCAGTTTCCTTTCATGACCACAACTGAATCTGAAAGAGAGCCGTTTTCCAATTATTCCTTATTATCTCAAAGCACATGTTCAAGGTGAAGCTCAGGATCACTTCTCAAAAACACACAAGGTATTTCTTTGTCAAAGTTATAGAGCAAGGTTTCCAGCGTATAAGTCCACAGGCAGAAACCAGGTCACGTCAATACACAAAGCTTCCCAAGTGTAAGTTGGTAGGTATTGTGTCTCAAGAATTTTAACTATGTATGTCACCTGTCAAATTATGTTGCCTTCTTTTCAAAAGACAGGCTAAACACTGTGGCCATCGATACATGCCTGAGACCGTTTGATTTAAAAAGATCATTTGTTTTTAATGATCTTGAAGTTCCCTTGAAAGTCCATGATCCTGTGATAATTATGAGTCCTTTATAGAAGCCCAGTCAACCTACCTTCCCCTCCAAAGAAGGCTTGAGGAGCTACTTAGCAGAAAACTCAAGAATATGAGATGCCTGCAGATTGTGGGGTGGCAGGGAGATGTGCCTGGATGTCAGACACGTGTTTCTCGAAAGGAGAGTGAATGTGGAGTAGAATTAATTTTGTAACCCTGAGAACGTGCCCTCTTATTTGGGTTTTTTTCCCCCTCTGTCTTCTCCTATTCATTCAACAGTATTTCTTCAGCAGTTTCCATGTGCCAGGCATACAAAGAATAGGTGGTATGTTTTTAAAGGCACAGTGTATTTTAACGTGTTCGTGTTCAGTGGATCAGCCAACTCATCCCAGTTTGCCTGGAACGTTCCCAATTTGAGCATTTAAAGGCCTACATCCAAGAACCCCCTCGCAACAGTCACCACATTGCTCAGCAATGACTGCTCTAGAGAGTCATGTGCTGGCATCTGCAGGTACAGTTCCTGCACATGTGACAGCCAGAAATGAACAAGGATCCAGGTGTGTGGTATTGGTGACTCAGATACTGCAAGCAGCACTGCTGTTGGTATCATTAGTTTACATAATAATGAAGGACTCTTGGTGAAATTCCAAACGAAACAGTACATTCTATCCTAAATTTGCACAGCAGTTACATTGCTGGAAAATTCAGTATATAGTAACATATGCGGAAACACTTGGAGTTTAAATGTAAAATATGATTTGTATTTTATACACAGATGATTGTTGATATCTTGGTCACTTAAATGACTATCTAGCGAGATATTTGGGACATTGTTTGTGGTACGGAAATGCTCTGTGCACTGCAGAATATCCATTATCCATTGGCTTCACTTTGAATTTAATCCATGGTATCCTGCAGCCATAGCAACAACACCAGCCGCACAGGTTACCCCCGGGAGGCAGCCCCGCCCTTGTTAGAAACCACTGTTCCAGCTCTTTGGGAAGAAATAAATCTTTAAGAAGAGATAAGGTACCTCTGGGTGCTTCTTTTGTCCTCCTTTTTCTCTTTTTCCTCCTTCATTAACTAAAACGGTTGACATTTTCTCTGTAGGATGACGCTTTCACCCTACAAAGTGCTTGGGAAAGTCTGACGATGACTACCGCCCTCTTCTCCCAGCAGCTTAAAAGTACACTTGCTCATAGACAGCCCACGGAAAGGGGCCGGTCTGAAATGACCCTGGGCTCTGAAGCAGGAGTGTCTGCTCATCTCCAGTCCAGCTGAGGCGATTGGGTGGTCTTTCTGTCATTTCCCCTGGCTCTCGAGGGAAGCTCTACCTCCCTTTTATTCGTCATAAAATCAGCCCAGTGTTTGAGTCTCTTTCTGTCCTCTGGCCTGGCAGTGGGAGAGAGGCCCATAGCTAAGGCACACAGCTCCCACAGTGTGCAAGGCTTTTCGCAGCAGCCTTGTTTTCGACCTTGTCCTGTTATTCAGCGCGGTGCATACTGGCATTCTTCTGGGTGAGGCACAGTGGTGGGAGACAGACGATGGACAAGACACAAGAAATTAGTGATTGGCGAGAGAAGAGACCAGGAAGAAATTATTAAAGAAACACATTGAGAAATTGAGCAGATACTTTATACATACAAGAACTAATACAAGTGTTATTATGTAATTTATAGAAATATATATTATATATAAGTTCTATGTTAAATTAACTGTATTATATCAAAATATTTATAATACATTGTAATGTAATTATATGTATAACACAGAATTTTATTATTTAATATATAATTATATTCCATTGAGATTTAATTATATATTAATACAATTAAATGTGTAATATATAATATATAACATGAATCTATAATAATTATAATATCATTATTGTTGTTGCTTTCATACTTTACGGGTTTGCTTTGGACTTTCCAGAATCAGTGTCTCATTGATGGAAAGACACTTAAATGCTGGCTCTTGCCACAGTTGTCAGTCACTATTATATACAGTCACAACAGCCCCCTGAAGAGCTGTTCTTTACAGAAGTTTAACCTGACAAAGACAACAGGGGGAGGGGAGGGGAGGATTGGATGTGGGAGGTGGGGGGTCTGCAGGGCAGGGGAGAGTAATGGGGGGAAAATGGGGACAACTGTAATTGAACAACAATAAAAAATAATAATTTTTTTTTTAAAAGTTTAATTTGAGGCTCAGTGAGATGAGTTGACCTGGCCGAGGTCCCACAACCAGAAGATAACTGACTCAGATTCCACTGACACTGTCTCTGAGGCGCCACGCCGCCTCTCTCACTCCGAGAGTGTTTGTGGAACTGAATCTGCATTAAGCTCTAGGCGTGTGGGCTGGGCCAGCAGAACGATGGGAGGGCGTTCAGAGAAGGGGTGCGCCCCCTGCGGAAGCAGTGGGGCTCCAAGGACACCTAGACAAGTGGGGGAGGGTTATGGTGGGGAAGGAAGGGCTCCTGCTGGGAGGTTTCACGGCGAGACCAGCTGTGTTGGGCCCGTAGGCGCTAGTGTGGGCGTCTTGACAGAGGGGAGCGTGGAGCCCATTCTGACGTCTTTAAGGGCAAAGGCTGTCTATCCATGCTTATATTCTGAGGACTTGGGTCACAGAGGTCTGAAACAGAGTAGGCACCTAATAAGTGTTTACCCAGGGGGTTGAATGGGCAAGTCGAAGCCAAGCCAAGGAGTTTAGGTTTGAAGCTGTCAGCGAGAGAGGGCCTGTCTTTTTATCCCATTAATAATCATGTGGCTTCTAGTTAATGAAACTCACAGCTCCCAGGGAATGGCGAACGTGACATTACAGGAAGAGTGACCCGGCAGTGGTACAAGTTGGAAAAGGGCGTAAAGCGGGAAACAAGTTCCAGTGGATGTCTGAGTGTGAGTCTGTGAGGAATCAGCTAGAGAAGCGGACAAGAGATGAGATTCCTGGAGACATTTTAGGAGGCAGCTTGGGTAATGAAAAGAACTGGGCTTTGCAGCTACATAGACCTGGGTCTGAGTCCCAGCCCTGGCACTTTCTAGCTGTGCGCCTCAGACAAGGGGCTTCGTGCTCAACCTCAGTTTCCTCACCTGTAATGTGAACCCTGAGAAAGAAGACACCTAGTAAGAGGATTTCACGGTGGCTAACTGGGCTTAAATTAAAAAACAAACAAACAAACAAAAAACAAACAAAAAAGAGCCTAGCAGCCATGTCTGCACTGGGGCCCCTCAGGCAAACCGCACTTCAGGGAGAAGCCTGCACTGAACCGCCTGCCTGCACGGCGCTTCTGCCATTGGAGCCAGTCCTTATAAATGAGTTCCCGGAATCTTATTCCACCCAGTGGGACTGAGGCTTTGGCCATTCAGTTGGAGTTATGCAGCGCCGACCAACAAGAGCGGCTCTATTCTGACCAATCAGGACAGCACCTTTTGGACCAATCAAACCGTGGGAATTTAGAGTTCTCATTTGCATGAGGACAGGCCAGTCAGGGACCAGGGGCGGGGACTTCTGTTCACGTAAACCAGCTCTCCTCTGGCTCTGAGCGGGCGCTTTTCCTTTGCACGGAATGAAGACTGCATCTCCCTGGCTGAGTGGACAGAGATGGGCCTGGTCCCGGGGCTGCCTCACAGCTGCGCTGTATCACAATTAAGCTGTTCCGCACTGAAAAAAGTTTCCTTCTTCACTGCACCTCCGACTGGGGATTCCTGTTGTCCTTGAATTGGAGCCAACGACCATCACCATCAGTTGACAGTAAAAATGGTCATTAAGATACATTCCTCAGAAAGCTACTGAGGGAAAGAAAATAGATATATTATTGCAGAGCACCTGTCCCCAAGAAATATTCAATAAGAGTTACGGCTTTTTGTCCTTTTTTTCCTAGGAGAATTATGATCAGAATGTGATAATTAATTGAATTTAAGGCCCCAGATGTGTTGCCTAAAAATGGTGACTGTGCTGGAAAAGTTCAGTTTTCGACGTGTCACGTTTGAGTGACAGCCCAGCTGAAATCTGTGCTGTGGAGCCGATGGTAAGGCCCTGAAACCGAGATGACTAGGAGTGAGCAGCGCTGGAGACATTGATGTGAAGAGTCTTCAGCAGAAAACGAACTTCATGATGCGTGACAAGATCAAAGCAGAGGACAGGCTCTTCGTGTTTAGGGCACTCATCGGCATTGCCGCCTTTTGGGAAACGGGCTGTTTGATTCTATTCGACCAAATACCTCCCTGATGTAACTGTCAAGATCTGAGCTCCTTTAGCTTCCTCATCTGCCGCAGCTCGCGCGATTGGCCATGCGCGGGTCACCCCTCAGAGCCTGCTCTTGAAAGGAGAGACGCAGAACCAGGCACCTCACAGGTATCAAGGGTGGGCTGGGCCAGGCTCATTTCCACAGACAGCTGGAATTGAAGAACAAGGCTTGTGGTGGCTTGGAACTCAACCACAGCGATTCCAGATGTTGGAATCAGAGCGCCCTGCTCTTCTCATGCTCTCCAGCCATGTAACATTGAAATTATTCAGAGAGCAGACGCTGAGTAATAAAGTCCGGGTCACTCCCCGTCTGTCTCACTAAATGCCACTTGGAACCAGTGCCTTTTCATTTGACAATAAAATCAATGAATGAAATATCACAGGGTTGAAAGCGACGCTGTACAGAATTCATTATGGGCAAAGCTGTGTTCCCAGGGATGGAAAGTCCTGGCCCCTGTACTTTACTTTCTGGAACATCAACACATCTACTTAATGAAACTTGAACCGTCTGTTAATCCTTCACCTGGGTGCTTTTAAACTTGAATCCTTTGAACAAAATTCAGAAGGCCTTCTCTTTGGATTCTGCCACTTTATAAGTAGCTATAATAAAAAATTGGAATATGCATCAGTTAAGGGGGAAAGTGACTAGTTAATTAGGAAAACGGTTCATGAGATTAAAAGACATTGTCTAATAACCACAGGGTCCTCTATGAGCCAACACCGTTTCCTTTGAATTGTTCTTTCCTTTTGAGAATCATCTCAACACCGAGCACACTGAGCTGAGTGTCATGATTTGTACAGATTCAGAGGCAGCTGCCGTGTGGCTGAGCACAGAATGGTGGCCGCGGGGAGGGAGGGTATGTGCAGTCTTTTCCTTGTTGAACATAATAGACCATTGAAAGAATAACGTGGTTGCTTTAGAAGTGATGAAAAATAGGATCGGTGTGAGAGGAGTGCCTTTCAAGGTGTATGAGTGTGGCCGATTTGGGAGAACAGAGAAGAATCAGGTGAGGACGAGGCGAGGACTGGCTGTTCTGCTGCCCTTTGCCACAAGAAGGTGTTTTTTCTTTGGAAACATGAGTGTTTGATTTAAGCCAGGGGATCAGGAAAGGGGGCACATCTCAGATCACAGTCAAGGTTCATGGCTCACCTAAGGCCTATCTTCAGTTTTAACCCAGGCTTTTTTTTTTCTCCCCCCTTCGACAGATATTTATTGAGCACTTACTATCTTCCAGATACCACTGGGCTTGATATATACCAACCCACAACCCACCCTCGGAAGCTTAGATCCACGTATACGAGAGAGAGGCAGAGAACAAGCAAGAAAAACAAACACGATGGGTGCAATGAAGGACATATGAGCAGTGGGAGTATTGGAGAATAAGGAGGGACTGCTTTGGAGAGAAGGACAGGAAGGAAGGCTTCTCACAGGAAGAGAAATTTCAAGTGAAAGAGGCCAAATGAGCTGACAGAGAGATGCAAGGGAGAGCGAGGCTCGTGGGGACCTGAGGCGGGAAAGAGCTCGGGGCCCTGGAGGGACGGGAAGTCCCACATGGCTGGAGAATAGCGAGGGACAGGCAGCGTTGGGAGGGGAAGATGGTGATGGGCAGGAGCTTGTCCATGTAGCAACCTGTAGGCCACCAGAATGAGTTCGCTTTTCACGTATAAACAATGCCCATAGTAGGGGACCGCCGCTATCTGATTAGCGTTCCAAACACAGAACTTGTTCGCGATGTGGACAGTGCACTGGAGGAGCCAAGCTTGGCAGTGGGGTGACCGGTTAGGATGCGTTAGGGCCAGTTAGTACGGTGGTGCTTACAGGGACAGGTGTCTAGACCTCCGGTACGTTTCAGATGCTGGGGTGTGGCCGTCGGGGGAGAGGAAGGAGACGGGGCTGACTTCCGGCTTTCTGGCTGGAGCTACACGAGGCAGATGTGGTCACTACGAACCTTCCTTCTAACAAGTGCACGTGGCACAGTGGCTGCGCCCTGTGTGCCGTGCACTGCGCCGGGGCTGGGGAAGTGGACTTGGGAGGAGCGCAGCCCCTGCCCTCACTCGGTTCACAGCTGAAACAGGGAGACAGATGTGTAAATAAACACTTAATAGAACAAGACATACTGACACACAAGCGGAGGTGTTTGGCAGAACCCCCCGGGAAATTTATTCTCACCCTCTTCCCCATCCCCACCAACCACCAGTTTTATTGTTTTGGAGCGATTGTTATTTTTGCTCTTGCTCACGTATTTAAAATATACGATACATACTCTGCATGGAAAGGAAATATATAGAATATTTATGTTGTCTTTAAAGAATTATAAATCCAGTATTCATGTATCTGCCATCTAGGTAGAGAAATAAATCTTCATCAGACCCTTTGAAGCCTTATGTACTCTACCCCATAGTTACACATTGTTCTGGATTTTCGATTTGTCACTTTCATGTCCTTCTTTGTAGGTTTAATACCCATGTTCCCAGACAATATGTTATTTATTTTGCCTCTTTTAACGCTGTGTGAGTGGAAGCATTCTACGTCTGTATTTCTGAGACTTCCTTTTTTGCTCACATTCTGTTAGTGAGATGTATCCAGGTTGCAGCCTGTAAATTAAATTCATTTATTTTCACTACTATGTATGAATAACTCACAGTAAATCTATTCTTTTGGCACAGATCGCCTGAGTGTTTACCATTTTTGGCTCTTCTCAATAATATTTCTATGAATAGTATTCATGTATTTCCTGGGGTACATATCTCCAGGGGTGTTCACTGAAAGGTTACACATAGGAGTAGGTTATACGGTATATATGCTCAACTTTATTAGTGACTGCCGATGCTTTTACTTAGTGATTGTTAGAATTCACACTCTCAGCCTCGTGATTGACAGTTCCCATGGCTACCCATCTTCGGTACTTGCTCATTGTTTTTTTCCCTTCAAAAATCTTTGCTAACCTAGTGGGCGAAGAATAGTATGTCACTGGTATATTAATTTGCACTTTTATTACTAAGGAGGTTGTACGTTTTAATATGTTTATCAGTTGGTTGAATATTCTAGAAGTATTTTTTTCATATCTTTTTACCCATTTTCTATTAAGTGGCTCATATTTTTCTTATTGATTCATAACCACTCTCTATATGTTCTGGATACTAAGCTTTTGCTAATTTTATGTGCTGTAAATATTATCTCTTGGATCGTTGTGTGCCTTTTTATTTTTTTTATGGTGTCACTATACTGAAGTTCTTCATTGTGGTGTATTTAAATTTATCAGGCTTTTTCTTTAGGGCTTGCATGTTTATGTGTTTGATATAAGAAAATAATCCACACCCAGAGGTCATAAAAACATTTTCCACATTTTAAATATTTTAGAGTTTTACCTTTCATACTTAACTTCTTCATTTAAATGGGATTGAGTCATGTATGAAGTATGAATAAAGTTTATTTTTGTGTAGTAATTATTCCAATGTAATTTTTTAAATTACCTATCTCTCTCTTATCCATCCTAGATCAGTTTCCTATATAAGAATGGCCACATTCCATTGGTCTGTATGTATATCTCTGTCTCAGCACCACATTATCTTTATGTAGCTGTACCTTTATAATCGATCATGCTAGTCTCCTCACCTGCCCTCCTCTCTTTTTAAACACTTCTTAAAAGCGAACTTTAAAAACAATATAGTACATAAAATGTAGAGCTCAATGAATTATCACAGTATTAGAAGTTTGTCAAGATCCTTGCATGTATACATACACACAGGGATTTTTATTGGAATTTTATATATCCATACATCAATTTGATGAGAATTGTTATCTTTATGATAATGAGTCTTCCTATCTATAAACATGATTTGTTATTCTTTTTGTTATTTTCTTGTTTAATATCTTCCAATAACATTTACAGTGCTTCCCATAAAAGTCTTGCACATCTTTTGTTAGTTGTATTCCTAGGTACCTAATATATTGTGTTGCCATTGCAAGTGATATTTTAGTGTATTTTTTACCTACTGCTGGTATATGAAAGGCAATTAACTTTTATATATTGATATTATATGCAAAGGCCTACCAAAGTCTCTTATTGATTCTAATGATTTATCAGTAGACCTCAATTAGACATATTACATATTTGCCTTTCGTATCTTTCTCTTCATTGTTTTATTTTCAAACTTTGTTTCCTCTAAATGACATGTTGCTGGACTTCTAAATATTTCCATATAAAAGTCTATCTTTTGCTCAAAATGTACAACCTATCTAGATCGCTGTTATACCCAGATGGCGTGATTTCTGCTTTCTGTGAATTGATAATAGGTTTTGATTCCTCATTTCGATTTTAACCTCTACTAGATTGAAAGTTATGTACTCGAAATCTTAACATGAATATTTAAAGTCTGAAATGTACTTGAACAACAATAAAAAAAAGATATAAAAAAATAAAGTCTGAAATGAATATGTTCCTTCTCCTGAACAGTATGAGAACTTTAGAATGCTTTATCTATAATCACCTCCTCTTGAACTATATGCCTGCTGTTTAAAGTGTGCTTATTTATTTTGTTTGTGTTCTAATTTCATCAGTTAGATAACATTGTTGATTTTTCAGCTGGTACGTTTTGAAAATTTTATCCATAAATTTGCAGTTTTCTTTTTTCACTATTCATTTTCGCATTTCAGACTTTCCTTCTGGGATCATTTTCTTTCTTCTTGAAATATATCTTTCAAAATGTCCTTTAGTGAGTATCTGCTACTAGCGAACTCTGTTTTTGTTTCTCTGAAAAATATGTTGCCATCCGAAGGCTGTTGCCAGTGGGCCTAGAATCCTAGGTTGACCGGTGTTTTCTCTTGGCCCCTGGAGCGGGAGCGTTTGTCCCGCTGTCCTAAGGCTTTCATTGTTTCCGTTGATAAGTCAACTGTCGGCCATTTTTCATTTCCACACGTTTACTCGGTTCCTTTTCGAATAGGCCTGGTCACTTTTGACAATCTGTGTGTTCTTTTGCCATGTTCTTTATAGTCTTCGTAGTTATCTCTTCATGCCTAACAAATTCCAGCATAACTTAGTGGCTTAAAACAAGTCACTTGTTATGTCTCCTGATTTCTGTTAGACAGAAATTCAGGGGGTACTCAGCTAGGCAGTTCTCGTCTGGGAACTCTTGTGCAGTTGGGATCATATGGCAGCTTGGGCTGGATAACTGACTGTTTTATATATGTACAAAATGATATTTTATCATGTTACAGTGTTAGGATTTTAGTTTTTGTTTGTTTTGTTATTGTCCAGCTTACGGAGAAAGAACTGACTTCGAACATTGCGTAAGTTGAAGGTGTCCAACCTGTTGATTTGATACACGTATAGACAGCAAAATGATAGCCATTGTACTGCTAGCTGACCCGTTCCTCATGTCATGTTCTTATCATTTCTTTTTTGTGACGAGAGCACATAGGTCTACTCTCTTAGCAATTTTTCAGTGTATAATACAGTATTATTAACTATAATCACTGTGCTATACATGAGATCCCCAGGACTTATTCATCTTATTACTGGAAATTCCACTTCCCATTTCCCCCACATCCATCCTTGGTAATCACCATTCCACTCTCTGTTTCTGTGAGTTCACCATTTTCAGATTCCACATATAAGTGATATCGTACAGTATTTGTCTTTCTTTGTCTACCTTACTCCATTCAGCGTAATGCGGTCAAGGTCTATTTATGTTGTTGCAAAGGGCAGGATTTTCCTCTTTTTGTGTCTCAGTAGTATTCCCTTGTAGGTGTACCACAAGTTTCCCTACCCCCTTGTACAGGGGTGGCTTTTTGTTATTCCGCTCATCAAGGGTATGACTTTTCGGGGGATCCTGGCTTTATGCTTTGTCCCCTGGCTGCTTTTGCATAGTCCTAGTCTGTCCCCATTTTCCTGTTTCACTCATTAAATCTAATGCTTAATGATGTTAGTGATTGGCAGGTTCTTCATTTCAAGTACCGCCTTCAACTTGCTCACCTCTCTGTGTCTGTGTATTCCATCAGGTTTCCTTCCTGACTCTGAGGGTTTGCCCTATAGCCTTGTGTACTCATCCCTTTTCTTACGTGCACACACACACGTGCGCACACGTGCACACATACATACTTTTTGTTTTGATCCAGCGTTTTTAGGTGTTCTCTACCAGGCCGTTGTTTTGCTTTTTGGATATATTATCCTCCATGGTGTCCAGACTGATGTACTTAGGGAGCTCTTGAAAGATACGAACGCCCTGGCCCAACCCACACGTAGCAAATTAGAATCTCCTGAGACGGGGCCAAGTTCATGTATTTTCTAAAACCCTCCCCAGAGGATCCTGATACCTGCCACCAATCAGGGGAAATTATTACAATGAAGATGTGGTCCTTTAGACCCTGTCTAACTCCCCCAAGTTAGAACTTGGGGGAAGGCTTTATAGAGGAGGAAATTGCTTTTTAGACTTTCTTAAAATATATTCTCATGCTCTAACTGCCACAGTTAGTTTTATGGTACATAAGCACCCAACATCAACATCAGTCCGTGTATCCCAAGGCCCCCAGGGAATGTCAGAAGGCAGCCTCTTCTGACTGGGTGTGTGGCAAGGTCATGTGACTTGGGCCACCTCGCAATATAGGTTCCTCAGCACTTGTTAATGCGCCTCCACTCATCTTCCCATTGCTGGGCCCAGAGCCACCAGCAGTCCAGCTCACCGAGCAAGAGCCCACCCGCATTGTCCACTGGTCCAGCTAAGGGCTTGGCGTGCGCCGTCTGAGCTGACAGGTGTGGCATGAAAGAGAACTTCATCTATACGGGCTGGGCAAGGGAAGGGCAGGGAGTCCGTACAGGAAACAACTCTCAGACGGTCGGATCCCATTTTTGCCTGACCCCGAGCTGTGCCAAACCCTGTAACATCAAGAGTTTTGTTTGACTTCGTTGTCACCACCTTCTAAAAGACATCCACAGCAGACCACATTTCTAGATCCATTCGAGGGGGGATGCTAAACAGTTCAAGAGACGTGCTCACCTGGAGTCAGGAAGACCTGGGTCTGAATCCCAGCCCCCCAGCTTGTTAGCAGCATGGCCACGGGCAAGGGACCCCCATTTCCCCGAACCTCAGCTTCCTCTCCGGCTGCAGGGAACAGGATCGTGCCCATCTTCTGTGGTCACTGGAAAGCTGAAACGAGGCGATGGATTTTAAATGTCCTGTCCAGCGTCCCTTAGATTCTCCTATTTGTTAATTTTGCTGTTGCTACTGTGGTTCTTAAAAACCCTAAGGAGTAAAGAAGACAAGGATTAGTTTCATGTTCTAGCCCTGTTTAGCAAACCTGGTGCCCACTCACCTTTGCAACCATATCAAGATCAGACTTGCCTGTCTACCTGCCCACCCCAGTGTAGCTTTAGCTCCTAGTAGTAACAGTAAAAATCGTAGTTTATTTATTGAACAGCTCTAAGTACCAGGCACCAAGCCAGATATTTCATATATGTTATCTCTGGTCCTTACAGGAACCTGCAAGCAGGCTTTATTAACCCCATTTGACAAAGAGCAGACTGAAGCTTGATGGATAAAGGGCTCTGCGGTGTCACAT
This sequence comes from Mormoops blainvillei, assembly GCA_004026545.1. Lineage (NCBI taxonomy): Eukaryota > Metazoa > Chordata > Mammalia > Chiroptera > Mormoopidae > Mormoops > Mormoops blainvillei. The sequence continues at coordinate 100,357 of PVJD01005064.1, forward strand.
GGGAGGCCAGTTGCTCAGGTTTAAAGCAGGATTGTGCGGGTTTAAACATGCACGCAGCCTCCCCCTTCTCCATGCCAGTCTCTCTCACGATCGCCCTGCTCAGCCTCTTCTCTCCCTGACTGGCCTTCCACCCCCTACTCTGCCCACCAAAATCTTGCTCATCCTGCAGTACCCAGTGCGAACGCCTCCTTCCCCGTGGGCCTTCCTCTGGATCCCTCAGTCACACAGAATCTCTCTCTTTGCTATATTTTCATGGGATTTTCCTTAGGTTCTATTTTTGGTGCATTTGTTATCGTCTTGGGTCTCTTACGCACATAAATGTCTCCTCTACTCATTAGTAATGTGTTTGAAGTCAGCGATGATATCTTAACTCATTTTTCATTTAATAAGAACCATTGATTATACTTCATAGGTGTCCATTAAATGTTTATTGAATTTAAGAACGAAAATTGCATCCAGAGAAGTTGTTACCAGGTACATTCTCAAGTATGTTAGTTCTTTGGCCTTCGGTGATACTGTACAAGTGGCTGTCAGTGACGGATGGAGCTGACACACTTCACACTATTGCCTATGCAAGTTTTCAGAATGCAACAGTGCAAGTAAAAGGTCTTCTGCGAGCCCAAGTTTTATAACTTGTGGAAATTTATGTGACTTGATCAGCTCTCCTGTTCTCCCAGTCTTTCTCTCTGGCCCCTTTTGGCCTCTTTATCCTCACCTATAGATTATTCCAAACCTACAAAAGGCGGCTAGACAGCAAGTTGAGCCCTACTGGCCCAGAGCTGCAGCTGCTACCCCATGTAGAAGCTCCTTAACTGATTCATCGCGAGGAGCCTTGTGTCTAAGTCACTGGATCACCATCAGCCAAAAATTGCACGAGCGGGATGGAATTAGACTATCTCAGGGGCTGAGCAGTTGCCTTTGTAACAGGTTCTTCCATTTCTCCGGTGCCTTTCATTCAATGGCACTTGCTAGAAAGTTAATTGAAGTGGAAAACATCAGCACAAACTGAAAAGTTAAAAAAATGAAGGACTTTATAAGATGTGGAGGAGTGTCCACTCTTTGATTAAGCACACCGATTTAGTAGCCGCAGGCAAACGAAAACCTTTACGCATGAGAGCTATTAAGACCATGACAGGTCCAAAATCTTTCTTTTTTCTAAGAAAGATTGAAACTACCCAAAGTTTGGAGTGTTGATTCTGCAAATGAAGTAGGACGGAGTCCTTCGGTCATGTGGGCGGTTACAGGCACAGAAGGATTAGTGTCAGTAGGTCTTCAACAGCCCTGAGATCGCTGACAGCCATGGCGCCCTCGGCTGTCCTGCGGGAATGTTTCACACAAGGGGAGGTCCAGGTCTCCGAACAACTGGGCCTGGCCCGGAACTCGGGTCCCGTGTCGCTTGTTTCTAATACTTTCTGCAGTAATTGCTCAGACTGTCACAAAGCTGGCAATACTGCGGGGGGAAATGTATAAACAAATCATTGCTCTGTGACAGGAGAATTGCTGCGAACGGAGGAACGATGGAGCCCCAGCCTTGTCTGTGAGTTAGAGCCCACCGATTGGAGTTACATGTCATTTTTCTTACAGAGCCTATACCCATCCCGTTATTCCCATGGTTAGTTACTTAAATCAGAGTTAGTATTAAAGATGTGGTTCAAGCACAAAAATGCAGAATCCGACTAGATTTTGACTGCCTTTTTGAGTCGTCTAAAACCATAGCATTTATGTAAACCATAGCAACTCACCAGGATCAAGTCTTTCTCAAGAATTCAATTTAGTTTTCAGAGAAATAACTCTCTTTTCACACTCAATTTATCAATTTATGTGATATTTACTTAGCATGTTTGATTGCAACAACAAGACCACGGTTGGGCACAACCACCACTCCGTCTTGCCGGAAGCACAGCCAGGTGGGCGGAAACGGATGTGTAGACCTGCTAAGGAACGGTTCCTGCTAAGTTTTGTTCTGTGTGCCTTGTGCATACGTCACTATGAAAACACTCCAGGGAAAGAAAGCAAGGGTTGGCGGCAGGCGGCCCTCAATGTGTTGCAATCTATTCCCTCCCTTTACAGACCCAGGGAGGAAAGAGAGGTGACTTGGTCAGGTGTTTTGGTGATGGCAGGCCTCCATCAGACCCACGGATGGTATTTACTATATGGAGCTCTTCTCCATGGATCACTTTAGCGGTACGTGCCCGGTCTGTCCAGGGTCGATACGGTGTCTTAGTCTATTCGGGCAGCTGTAACAAAATACCGTAGCCTGTGTGGCTTATCAACAATGCACTTATTTCTCATGGTTACCGAAGCTAGGAAGTCCAAGATCAAGGTGCCAACAGATTTGATATCTACTGAGGATGTGCTTCCTGTTCTCGCAGATGGCTGTGCCCTCACAGGGTGGAAGGGGCGAGGGGGCTTTCTGGACTTGCTTTTATAAGGGCACTAACCTTCCTCCCCAGGGCTCAGCCCTCATGAAGTGGTCACCCCCTAAAGGCCCCACCTTCAAGTACGATTCCATTGACAATTAGGTTTTAACATATGAATTTGGGCGGGGGAGGGGCACACAGCTATTCGATTTATGGCACAGGGTAAGTAAATCTAATCTTAGGATTGATGGGACAGGACATGGCTCCCTGGACAGTAGCACGAGAACTTTGTACCTGTCAGAGGTGTTTCATGGCTACCATAGCTCCCATCAGTAAGTAATGTAAGTGATTAGTAAGTAATGTGAGTCAGGGTACACAGCCCGGAGACCTTACAGGTCAGGTCTGGGCCAGAGCATTTTTCAGTGCGACAAGGCAGGGAACATGACATCGCGGTCTTGGGCTTCTCTCTACCTTACCTGTGCCTCATGATTACCTGCCACCAGGTAGGCACTCTGACCTTTGCAGGTCATCCTCTGGGTCACCTCCGCTGCTCCATTCAGGGCAGTGATCAGGTACAGTTCACTGAAGAGAGCCTCAAATGCATGTTCAAAACGCCAGGGGAAAAAAGGATAAATCAGTGTTTTTCCCATTTCGCGGTTTCTGACAAAACTTTGACAGAACCCAGACAGGGAAGTAGAAGCCACAGGCAGTAAAACGATAATGGAAGCTGGAGGTCAGAACAAAGTTACCGCTGTGTGAGTTCAGCCAGAGCCCGTAGAAAACCAGGATCCAAGACAGAAAGAGACAGAATGAGGATGGAGTGGCCACGGGCTGCTGGTCAAGGCTGACGTGTAGGACCTGTCCCCTCGGTGGGGCGCTGAGCTCTTGTCTCTTTGACTGTAATTGCTTCTCTGTGCCTCAGTTGCACCTTTATAACCTCTCGCCCCCGTGGTGGAGTAATTTTGGTTACTCTCTGGGAGACCTGTCTGAGCATACGTAGATGTCATGTTTGCAAGTCAGTGAAAGGACAACATCTCAAAGCTACAGGAGAGTCCCAAACCTTTTTACGGTGACAGCAAAGTCAGCTAGTCCGTGGTCCACCACTAGGAAATGGGAAATGGGAAATAATTTTCAAAAACTCACATACAACAAATCACAATGAGTGGCTACACAAGAAGTTTAAACCAACGGACCCAATGTTTGTACAAATACTATTTTATTTGTTGCTCAATTATAGCTTACTATATCCTACAAAAGGTTTTAGGCAACTTACAAGAAAAAATACAATCATTTATGTACAAGAATCTTTATATCCAACAATTTTTTTTTAAGTTGAGCTCTGAGCTTCCTGGCAGCCAAAGTAAAAAGTCTACTTGAGTTCATCCTGTTGTTTAGTTTTGAAAGGAATCTGTCTCCTGGGACTTCCCAAAAAGAGTATTGATCTAGTGCTACAGTGGACAGTGTCCTCAGCAACATCCCTACAACGAATAAATGCAATTGAGAGTTTTATAAAGGTCTCTGTCCAGTGTCCTTCAGTGGAAGCTGAGAGCAGACGGGGGGCTTTCACACAGGCCCAGGAGGTGTGACCGAGGCAGCGGCATTCCGCGCATCCCCCTCTGGCCTGCCATTCGTCACAGTGGCTCCTCTCCACTGGGCTTTTGACAAAACCTAGACAGCAGATAGTCCGGGCTTAATTTCTTGTACCAAAAGAAAGGCGCATTTTGGAAACTGTGGTAGAAGTGAATTGAGACGGTAGCAATTCTGAGTAGGAAATGAGAGTGGGAAAGCTGCAGCCATCGTCGAGGGATTCTCACTTAAACTTCTCCACCTCTGGGCTAAGGGGGTGTGTCATTTTGATGCAGTTCTCCTCCTCTATCGAAGACGGACATTCTTTCCTTCCTTCGATGGCTCCACGATGCGATTCTGACATATCCACCACTTGACCAGATGCCATCCTAACCTGTTCATTCTCAGGCAGCCTTGACCCCTGAATAGCAACCACTGTCATCCCAGGGTGACTTTCTCTTGAAACTCGCTACTGATCGGTGACCTTGTCCAGATCAAGGCTGTGACAACAGCTCCTCTATGCAGCCAGCTCTCTTGGGACAGGTGTGCAGGAGCTGCACCCCCACCCTCCACCCACCGTCCCTGTCCTGGGGTGCTCAGCACCCCAGCCTCCTATTCAGCTGCCAGTTTTTCCTCTTTCCCGGGCATCCCTCTGAGCGAGGGACAATTTCCTTTCTCCGCAAATGTCGCCTCAGCTCTGCCTTTTCAGCTTCATCTTCGGTAGTAGCCCCCGTCCCCTGCCCCCATCACTCGCCATCTCTTCATGTATGTTACTTCTCATGGTCTCTTAGCACCGCTTGGCAGTGTTTCTCTCTGTGGTCTCACTTCCCCTGGAACGAACGTGCCAATGAGACAGAGACTTGGTCCCTTGGCTTTGTTGTTGTTGTTTATGACTCAGAGCCTAGAACAAGACTAGCTGGTACTCGATAATAACCGGAGCATGAATGAATGAGCGCATGAACAAACAAATGGATGGATGGATGGATGAGTGGGCTTAGATTGGAATGTCGTCTCTGGCTCCCTGTTAAAAATAACTGCTTAGCGGTCATCTACACACACACGCGCACACATGTCCCCCCTTCCCTCTCCTGCCACTGCCCAACCATCTCTGTGACTTTGCCAGACCAAATTATTTTCTACCTTGAACTCGGAAGCCTCCGTTTCATCTTCATCAGAAAGGATATCAAAACTATTAAAAGACAAGGTCCTGTTCATTGTTACCATGGGTGATTTAATACCCTGCCAAGAGCAGAACATTAGCTGAATATTACAGGTGTGTTGCCCTTGGCTTGCCAAGGGGACCTAGCCTGGGACAGCAGTGAGCCAGCCTGGGGAGGGGGGCTTCGCTGGCAGAGCGCCATCTGCTCTACCTCAGTCGTGGGGAGTGGCATGTTTGCTGTTCAGTGTTTCGGGGCGTTAGGTGAGAGAAGCCTGCCGTCAGGGCCTGGGGGAAGCCAGAGCCATCCTTCTGCCCCACTCCAGCTCCGATTCCAGCAGCGTGTATTTCCAAGTTGAAACTGAGTAGTGAGAAGCACGATGATGTTAAGAACCAGGGGCTCTGGTCTCTACTCAGCTATGTGACTTTGACAGCGTCCTCTCCCTTCACCGGAACTCACTGCCAGCCGTTATGCCATGCAAAGTTTGTACCAGATGACCCCTAAGTTATTTTCCAGGTGTAATATTTTGAAGACCTTGTATTTATATGGTGTTCTAATGCCCAGAAGTCTGCTGTTTCTGGGCATTCCTCCAGTGTAACACACGTTTTGATCTATCTGTTTGGTCACAGGCTTTGTCTCCTTAATGAAACCAGAGTCTTTCTGAGGGGGAGGACCCTGTCTTATCTATGGGTTTGTCACCCAGAGTCCAACACAATGCCCAGTACTGAATATTCTGTGAACAATACGACTTAGCTTTTTTCTTGCACTTGGTTGCCTGTTGATTGATTGTAAATATGCAGTGAAATGCCCCCAATGGCTGGTAACTTGTCCAAAATTCATAAACTATCCATGCATAAGTTCTCAGAATCTAATCGGTTTTGTGTGCCATTGCTAATGCCTCATAGGTATATAAAACTTCTTTTAATCCCCTCTCTCCTTCTCATATTTCCCTCATTCCCAGAAAAACAACACTTGGGCTTTGTGGGTCACACTTGGATTCCAGCTCTGTCACTTAATACTTTGCTGTGCATAACTGGGCTAGTTACATTCCATCTCTGGGCCTCGGGCATCCCACCTGCAAATGGGAGGAAGTATACTGACCTTGCAAGTCTGATGACAGAATCCAGCAGCCTCTAGCATGGTGCCTGATAGGGACTAAGTTCATGCTAGTTGTCCCCTCCCGGGCTCAGTTCAAGTTCAAGGTTCCCCTTCCCTTCAGAGCTTTCCCAGCCAAGAATTGGGGTTTGCTCTTTCGACATTTTAGGATACCTCTGTTGTTTATTATCTTGGAACACCTGTGCTCACTTTTGCAAAATAGACTGTCAAATACTAAGAGTCCGAGAGCATCATAGCACCTGCCGCAGCATTTCTTCCTCTCTCAGCCCCGTGTCCTAAAAACCGCGGGTGCCCAAGTCACGTCAGGTGCTGGGATGGAGACAGCACAGGGTGAAGGGCAAGGGCACCTGCGCCGCGTGGCTTTGGTAGGTCACAGGCTCTCCCTCTGCTTCCATTTCCTCATGTCACTCAGATGAAAAGCTTGGTCCACAGGGACCCTCAGGCCCTTGCAGCCTGGGTCCTAGGGTTTTAAAAAAGTACCGGAGCCTCGCCCTCCGTGCAAGAGTCTCCCCAGACACAGGGGGCCTTTCTAAGCATGAGAGGCACCGTCCCCCGTGAGAGTTTCCTTCGGCCACTCGCAAAGGGGCATGCAAGGCTCGGCTTTGCCTCCGAAGTGGGCCGGCTCAGCCAGGGTATTGTTCCACGGGGAAGGACTAGCATTGGTGCCTGTCCTGGAAGAAAATGCATCATGATGTGGGCCTCCCGGGCCTTTCAACCCCAAGCTGGGGAGCGTAATATGACCTTGGCTTTGCGCTGAGGATGCTCCGGAAGCCAACTGCGCATCTCCCCTGAGACAGTGTCTTGTGAATGGGAGGTGGCGGCGGCTGCAAGGAAGCAGTGGCAGGTATGGGCTTGTGAGTCAAGACTGCTGGACTATAAACTTCACATCGAGAAAGATCTACCTTCAGATTGCCCTTGGCTGTCCCTGACACGATGCCACGCGGTGGCCTTCTGCTGTTACTCAGGCGAGGCCATGCCCGTCTTCTTTTAGGAGGACTCCTTTCCTGGCTTCTCTTCCTCCTCGGATCAACAGCCAAGCAGCGCGGGCCCCAGCGCTGCCCCTTGGCCTTCCCCATTAGATGAGCTTCTCCGTAGATGAGCTCATGTTCTTAAATACCGTTCGAGTTACAGGGACACCTGAACCAACCATGTGGATCTCAGGCTTAGCTTAGGAAAAGCAGAGCTCTAGGTCCCGCCCCAATTGCAGTGTATTCATACTCTTAAATGCCACTCAGCAATACAAAGGAGTGCAGTGTTAATACACATAACCACCTGGAGTGGCTGCAGGTTGGGATGCCTGTCACGTCTCCAAAGCAGAGGCGTCAGGTGAGCGGCTGTACTTAGGGTCCTGGGACTCAGCGTAGAGGTCCGACCAGAAAGAGAAATTTTTAAAGTTATCAGCCTATAGATGGCATTTCAGGAAGTTGCCTGGAGAAGATCACCGAGGGCCCAGGGGGCAAGGTCTGGGGAGTGAGTGTGTCCTCAACACCCCAGCATTTGTGGTGGCGATTCAACGAGGCAACAAAAGTTGGAGGTTCCCCAACGTCCTCCTCAGATAAGTAATTGGCTAGACCCACTCATAGACCTGAAGAAAGAACTTTTACTTAGTGGCTTATTTCTTCTTTCTAAAGGATACAGCTCAGAACCAAATGGAAGAGATGTAGCAGGTATGGGGGCAGGGGAATGCACGGAGCGTTCATGGCTCTCTGTGGACCCACCACCCTCCCAGAACCCTCATGTGGTCATGTCAGAGGCTCTCCAAACCCTGTTGTTTAATTGTTTTTATGAAGGTTTCATCACGTAGGCAAGATTAAATAACTGAGCATTGGTGATGAGCTCCGTCTTCAGCCCCTCTCCCCTGTCGCCTGGAGGCTGGGGAACAGGGCCAGAAGGTCCAAGCTTCTAATCAAGACTTGGCTTTGCTGGCAACAAGCCCCCGTCCTGCTATCTTCGAGTCCTGCCAAGAGTTGCCTCGTTAGAACAAAAGGTGTTCTTACAATTCAGGAAATTCCAATGGTTTTAGGAACTCTGTGCCAGGAACCAGGACCGAATGTGAAATATCTTCCTGTGACACTACGGACCTCATCCTTGCCAAGCTCCCCGCTGTAAGGTCTAATACACACTGCCCCCGGCCTCGACCCCTTCCATCTTCCTTCAGACCGCAGTTTAACCTGCATGTCCCGGGACCACCTCCTTGGCTGGCTTCCCCTTCCCTGGACCCTCCCGTCACTTTGGACCTCTCCCTCCCAGCCTGTCCGAGTCACAGTCCCGTGTTGGTTAGTGTGATTGTTCACGACCTCGGCCTGTGTTATGGACTCAGTTATGTCCCCCAAAGTTCCTGTGTCGAAGGCCAAACCCCCAGCACCTCAGAATGTGACCATATTTGGTGAAGGGGTCTTTAGAGAGTCTAATTCAGATAAAATGAGATCCCTAGAGTGGGCCCCAATTTGATGTGACTGCTGTCCTCATAAAAAGAGGAGATCACGACACAGCTACCCACAGCGGGAAGACCGTGTGAAGACACAGGGAGAAGGTGGCCATCTCCAAGCCAAGCAGAGAGGCCTCAGAAGAAACCACCCTGCCAGCACCTTGACCCTGCGCTTCCAGCCTCCAGAGCTGGGAGAATGTGTGTCTCTGATGTTTAAGCCCCCCAGTCCGGGTCCTCATTAGAGCTGCCCTGGCCGAGTAATTCCTGCAGGGCCGAAGGATGCACCGAGAGTCGCGGCCGTCTTAGGGTTCACTCATCCTTGCATCCCCACAGCCAGCGTGGGGCTGACCCTGATCTACTCAGTAAACACGTGTTCAGTGGATGAGTGACTTATCTCACGGTTGTGACAGAGTCTGGAAATGTGGAGGTTTCAATAAACATGTCCTGACTCGTCCCAGGCCAATAATTCTTTACAATTTTAGTATCTGTTTCGAACTCCCCCCGCACCCATCCTTTCTCATTGAATGAGCGTTACTACATCCCTATCATCTGCCCAGCAACTAGACTTAAGAATATAAAGAGATTTTGTGATTAAGCTTCCTGACTCCTTTTCAGCCATGTGGTTGAAGGAGGTGCAGGGGTTGGGAAGGGGGCTCCGCTGGTAACTTCCACCTTCCAGGCTACGTTTCAGAGAATAAAGTTTGCTCAACATCTGGCCTCTGTCTAAGCGGAGTATCATCAGTGAGCGGTAATGCTGTAATCTAAGCGATGCCATAGGGGGAACCATTAAGTAATAGCTACATAAGACCCAGAAATGTTTGGCGATAATGCTTATCCTTGAAGCCGAACCGCATTTTATAGTATACAGCATTTCACTTTGCTCTCCAAACAACCTGATAATGAAAATAGGGTGTATTTTATCATCATCTATTTTAAAGAAATAAAAGCTACAGCTCAAAAAATCAAGTTGTTTTGGCCCAGATGGCGCTGGCAATAATTGGGAAAGCCAGAATTTCAAACGTCGACCCAAGGCTCCTGCAAACAAGCACTGTGTCTGCAGCCCCAGTAGGAAAACTTAGACAGTTGCTCCTGGGCGCTGTTACCGAGTGGCTCAAAGTGGTGTCTGTGAGTGAAGTGTCTGAAAGATGCCAACAAATTGTGTTTTTAAAAAGAGACAGATCCAAGAGGCCCACGGATGGAAGCCGTAGCTGGATCCAGGCCAGCTCTGCTCCCGAGCAGAGGTGTCTGTCATCTGACAGGTGGCGGCAGCCGCGTGTCCCCGGAGTCGG
>PVJD01005064.1:110372-122584 GCA_004026545.1 Mormoops blainvillei
GGGGGGGGGGGGGGGGGGTGGCAGGGAGACTCGCGTATCTCAGCAGATGGAATCATTACCCGGACTTTATGGCTTTGCAGAGTCTCCTCTGAGTCTCAGGCCTTCCTTTTTGCTCTCCCTAGATATCCCTGGGTAGGATATGCTCTCAGCTCAGTGCCCTGGGATGCATGCCGAAGGAAATTAGGCTCAGTGTACCCCGCTGGGGACCAGAGGACTCTGCACTGTCCAGGACTTCTGCCTGCAGCCCCGGGCAGCAGTGCGGCAGGAACAGGTGAGCTGGCCAGCTATGTCTTGACCAGCCTCTCTACCCAGCCTGCCATGTCCTTTGGAACCTTGTCCACAGTGGCACCAGCTACCACGCACTCTGGGGAGAGAAACACTTCTGCAGGTGTTTCCTAGCCTTGAGTGTAAGTGTGAAAGCAGGGGCTTTTGCAACAGAGAGATCTGCACGCAGCCCCAGCTCGGCCGTTCCCAGCCACTTGTCCTTTTGACAAATGACTTTCCCTCACCGAACCTCAGTTTTCCTTTCCCGTGGGATTGTTGTAAGGCACTCTGAGGCGATGCCTGGAGCGCATCCCTGCCAGGGCCGGTAAAGTGCTCGCGAAGAGAGGGCTGTCCTGGGAAACACAGGCCCCGTCACGGGGCAGGCGTGCATACGCCCACATAGTGCGAGCGGAGGTGGAACAGGCGTGGTGGAGACAATCCCCCATCGGGGATGTTGAGAAAACCTGTCGTCAGCCTAAATAAGGAGATCCAGTAGTCAGTTTGGAATGAAGCTTCCAAGCCATCTGATGTGGTCTTCTGCTCAGCACGGGATCCCCTCCCCGGCCCACCATATCGCATGCCTGCTAGGTGACCCCCGACCCTGCTGAGCATCTGGATTAATGGGCTGTCCTTTGCAAAGAGGTCCCCAGGCTTGACCCCGGGAGAGCCGGCTTCCATTAGGGTAGGGACACTGCCCGGGCGACGGTAGCCGAACCATCGAGAAGCTCTCCATAGAGATCATCAAATCCAGAAGGCAGGGACTGGCCTGCTTCCTTCCCTGCTATGCCTGTAGCAGCTGTCACAGAGCCTGGTGCACAGTAGGGACTCGGGAATACCTGCTGGGTGAGGGCGGATGCAGGCAGCCTTTCCCAGAACAGCTCCAGGGCTTAGAAGCTTCCCCCAAGAAAGGCAAGCTCATTTCCGTCCGTGTTGGTGAACTAATGGTTACTTACGGTCTGGCTTATAATAAGCAAAAATCGATCTTTCTTTAATCTCCATTCATTCAACCTCATTTTACCTTCTCGAGGGACAGATTCTAATTCCTCTTAGAAGGGATTATCCCTCAGCTATGGAGGTCAGCAAGGGTGGGATATTTATCTCCAAATGAAATCAGGGCTGGCTAAGCAATGAATAAACTTACTTCATCAAGGCAACAAAATGATGGACCAAAGGCCCTTCTTAGCAAAGCACAGGAATCCCAGCTCCAGGGCACAGGCTATAAACGTGGGATGCATAAACCTGGTGACCATCCCAGGTATGAAATGGATGCCTTTCCCATCATGCAGAGGAAATTGACCCAAGATTGCAGTCCCGTGTAGAGCTAGCGTTTGTACCAGGTGAGAATTGTACTCAAGTTCAAGGAAAGAAGAGGGGACCAGGTTGGAGGAGCTTACGTGTGGGAGAAACCTGAACATAGAATCAGTGGTAGGGCCCACCTCTTCGTTGATGGCGTGTTCCCATACGCCTCACTTCCCCTCTCTGGGCTTCACCTGTAAACGTAGGTGGTTCCAGCGTGTTTACTAAGATCTTCTCAGCTCATACGAACCTTTGCGATCCCAGAGCACATTAGCCGGAGCTGGGAAACATGTCAGTTCAGAAATGGTCTTTTTCAACCCATTCAGGGCTGTTTAAATACCCTTTTGTGTTGCATCTTCTCAGGAGAGGTTTTATTATTCTGCACCCACTCGTCGGAGGCACCAGCAGAGCGATTCTTTCAGGATGTTTAATAAACGGTGATGTGATACGATATATTTTCCTTATTATAGCCGTCCTGCACTCAGACATGAGTTGAATGATACTATTGAAGGCTTTTCTGTTATAAAATAGCTTATTAGAATAAATATGATGTCGGAAGGGCATTGTTGCTTTTTCTGCTAACAGTCAGGAGAGCTTCTGGTTATAACATTTTAATATTCACCTGCTGGTAGAAGCACAGCTGATTTGATATGCGGTAGTGATTGGCAGTCCCTCTCTGTGCACTCAGGACCTTTCTGGGGCTGGGAAGAAGGGGGCAGCTCTGGAAACATCCGTGGTCAGAGCCAGCGCCTCCGGCTCCTGGTGCCTACCTGGAGAGGTGACCTAGTACGCACCCACTTCCACCCCATTTTGATAAAGTCCACCAGTTCCAAATGGAATGGGATGGTGATTTTTCAATGATATTTATTTTTCATTAAACCACTCATTCATCTCTATGTCCAGAAAGCCAATAAATTAGTATATAATGGGAAATACTAGAACTGGAACACTTAAAGAATAGTATGTGAAAAAATATATATTGCAAGAGGTAAAGAATGAGTGAATGAATGAATGAAAGAAAGAAAGAAAGAAAGAAAGAAAGAAAGAAAGAAAGAAAGAAAGAAAGAAAGAAAATGAATTGTATGTGATTCTGGCTTTATTGCAGACTAACTGGGTGGCCTCGAGCAACCTAACCAACTGCTCTGGGTGGCCTCCATTTTTTCTACCCTGAGCAGGACAGTCTACATATATTATCTTATTTGATCTGTGCGTCCTTTCTGGAGGCAGAAGTTAAATTCCATTCTTGTCCTCTGTGATAAGGAAACTGAGGCTCGGGGAAGTTATACCTTAGTCAAACCATACAGAAGCAGGACTAGAACCCTCCTTCGTCTGGATTAAAAACGCTTTTTCTGATTTACCAAGCTGCCTCCCTCGTACCTGGTGGGTGAACGCCCAGCCTGCCCTTTCCAAGCCTCAAGTGCCACGAGGAAGCATCACCAATCCCTCCTCCTGGGGCCCCACCTCGGATCAGCAGGGCCCCTGCCTTGAGCCCGAAGCTAAAGAAGGAGGAGGAGGGAGTTCCCAGCCTGGCGCCATCCGTCTGCCAGCTGGTGACAGGACACCAGGGCCCCAGCAGAATAGCAAGCTTGTTCGCTCTTGTCTGGCTGTTCGTGGTGATGTATGAATAAGCAAAGAAGACAGCTTCATTTTCATAAGTTAACTTGTGCCTAGAGTAAGGAATCCAGGGAACGGTGCACTTCATCATAACCACAGGGCCAGCGCGGAAAACAGTGACAAAGCCTTTTCTGTTAGTCACGGTGTTTTATTGTAATAACTCTGAAGCAGATGAGACAGCACGGAATGCTAAGATGCTGAGGAGGCAGCTCCCAGGCATCCTGCGCCATCGCCCCAAGAGGAATCCCCTGGGCTCCGGCCTCTCAATGGGATGCCGAGCCCATGATGTGTTGGGATCATCAAGGTGAAGGAATGAGAGACTCTGACCTCTGCAGACCTGGGGTGTAGATGCCACCTGTAAAAGGTGACCTGTGTCATAGGTGCTGCACCTGGGCACCAGAGGGACTCTCTGCTTAGACCAGTGTTATGAGATGGCAGCATCCTCAGAAAAGTTTTGGGAGAAGCTTGGGAGTTTGGAAGTGTGCGCAGAAGGGGAAGGGCAGGGGGCACCTGCCGGGCAGGAGGGGAGGTGGTAGGCAGCTCTGGCCGGATGCCAAGCAGCTATCACCGCCCCCACCCCCACCCCCACAGAATTAGTTGTCCCCTGCCCTCCCTGCCTCTGACCCATCAGTGCTTCTGTCACTGCAAGTACCACACTGCCTCATGATTGCTTATCTGTCTCCTCTTCTAGCTGCCTCTAGGGCAAGGACTATATTTTGTCTCTGATCCCTTCGTATTTTGTGCAGTGTCTGACACAAAGCAAACTCTCAATCGATATTCAAGTGAACCACAGTCGAGGCCGAGGAAGGATCATGTCAGCTAAGGAAGGGAGGAGACGGCTGAGACTGCAGGCGTCTGAATCCAAGCAGACGGGGCAGCATGTAGGGGCAGGGAATTCTGGGTGTGAGGATAGAAATACCTACTGAACATTTCATTATACTCTAGACATTGTCAGGGGTGATGTTTGTCAGTTCAGAGCACATGACACACTTCATCATGCCAAAAAAAATAATGTAGCGCCAACCTGGGGTCACTAGTAATTATGAACCAGCTCCCTCAAGGACCCCACGTCCCCTTTGTGTCACAACCTCTGTGTAAGGTTATTAAATGGGCACAGAGCCTTCTCAGCTGAGGGCACCATGCCTTGCAGATCTGTTTTGCACAAACGTCCCAAGCTTGTTGCGCGTGGAATTGATGGGCTGCTGCGCTTCCCGAACTGGCGATGTTTTCTGAAGGATTCTGCAAGTTTTGGATGTGATCATATAGAATGACAAAGTGGGTGGTAGTATTTTTTCCATGCCTCTAATTTATGTATTTGTGTTGGGGTGTTGATTTAGATAGGAGCTCGATAAATTGATCAAGTAAATTACAGCAAACCCACACACCATCATTTCAGGGAGCTGTCATCATACCGAGGAGGTTCTACATCACCCAGCACGGTGCTCCCGAGAACCGCTGCTCTCCGAGAGTGCTGCCGGGCTTCCTGTGGCCAGGAAGGCCTTTATTTCTCATACTGGCCGACAGTACGAGGATTTTAACTCCTGAAGGCATCACTGAGCTGTGGAAGACAGTGATTATTAGTCGTGTGACCTTTAGCACATTACTTAGACTTCCTGAGCCTCAGTTTCTCTTTGTATGAGATGTGGATTTATAATTTCTATCATAAGCCTTTGTCATAAAGGTAGGCGGTGGTGCCCTGAGACCGCGGCGAGAATCGGGGCTTCGGGCAAGTAGAGAATGGTATGCCGACTCTGTCCCCAGTTGTGCGGATCTTGTTCCTACGTGAGCCTCAGCTTCCTAGCCTATAAAGTGGTATTGATACTAATTCCAGGAGAACACCTGGGCGTGATAGGGTTGTCTGATGGAAGGCAGTTGGCTCAGATACCTGAGTTACCCTCCTTAAAAGGCCCAGGGATTTGCTCTGGGGACACAGAAGCAATCATTCCTCTGCAAAACACTCCCAAGTTGATGTATGTTGCCATAATGCTTTCTGACTGTGACAGTAAAAACCCTGCGAAGGTGGCCAGGAGGTGGCTCTTCTCCGTGAGTCCCCATCTCATCAAACGAGGGTCACTTCTTTCTCTCCGATGTGAGAATCCTCTCAATTCATGCCCAGAAGGCCAGTAAATTAGTATATAATGGAAAATATTAGAACTGGGACACTTGAAGAATAGTATGTCAAAAAATAATATGTTGCAAGAGGTGAGGAATGAGTGAGTGAGTGAGTGAATGAATGAGTGAATCATGTGGGCTTCTGGCTTTATTGCAGACTAACTAGGTGGCCTAGGGCAACTTAACCACTCTGGGCGGCCTCCATTTTTTCCTCCATAGAATGGGGATAATACAAACAGAGGGGCTGCCTGCGTGTGGGAAGTCAATAGGTTAATACAAGGTGAGCACTGGGGTCAGAGCCTGACAGTACATGAAAACCCCCAGCAATGAAAGCTCGTGTTGCAATTTGCCGTCACTCCGTCTCCTTTCAGTGCTCCCTGACCCCACATGGCTCGGCTCCTTTCAGCACCTTTGCATTCTCTGTCCTTCACAGGTCAGCAGGTCCTGGGCTTGGTAGAGAATCAGAGTGACTGGTACCTTGGAAACCTGTGGAAGAATCACCGCCCTTGGCCTGCGCTTGGAAGGGGCTACAATACAGGTGAGTCACGAGGGGGCGGGGAGTGGCGGGGCTTCCACAGGGCCCTGTGAGGATCATGCTCCCTCCTCGGGGAGAAGAGGTAAGCCACCGCACTGGCGAGGCCCACCTGGTTGCCTGGGAACCTTCCAGTTCTTTCTTAGTGCTGCCACTATGGGCAAAGTAGCTATGGGGCCTTGGCCGCCTGCGAGGATCTCACCAAAAGGCCCCTGTCCTGGGGGACCTTCCGATCGGATCCTAGATCTTTATGAGTGTAACCTGTGACATGTTGGCCCTGTTCATATGAGCCAGCAATCACTCCACAGCAACGAACCCAACCCCTCAGCTCCTTAGCACAACAGAAGTCACCTGGGTGCTCACCATCTTGCAAAGGGAGGGGAGGAGCAGATGACGTATTGACTCGGAAAGTCTCTGGTCTGAAGTGACGTGATTTCTGCTATTTCATTGGCTATAGCATGGCGGGTAGCCATGCCTACCTTCAAGGGGTGTGGGCAGGTGTAACCTGGCCCTGTGCTCAGAGGAGAAAAGGCAGACATATTTGGCACTCGGTGCTTAGGAATACCACAGCTGTTAAACACAATGTGCCCAAAGTCAAGTCCGTTATTCTACCTTGTTGCTAACCCCAGACGATGTCTCCTCTTTTGTTTCTCCCTCCGTTCGTGGTATCATTCATTCACTGCTTCTTCCTTTGTTCGGCTGCTCTCTGTCGAATGCTTACCGTGTACTGGGCCCGATGCCAGGTGGGCCAGGCACAGCCTGTGACCTCGTGGGGGAGCGAATGGTGAAGGAAACGAGAGCAGCCCCGCCCTCTTTAGGCTTAGGCCCCGCCCTCTATAGGCTCAGGCCCCACCAGTGTCCCCTTGGAAACACCCGGACCCTCCTGCCCTGCGCCCTCTTTGCCACTGCTTCGGCACCCAAGTCTCAGAGGATGCAGACCCGTGATCTGTGCCAGGGCTAGAACTCAGGGTTCAGAGATCTGTAGGGTGGGTCAGGCCGGGAAGTGCTGCGCCCTGGCCCCTGAGACCAGCTGTACCGGGCTGAGGCCACTGCCTTCAGGGGATGGTGCCACCTGAAGGTGAGAGGTGACACCTGTCCTTGGAGGCCCTAGCGGGAAGGGCCTGAGTCAACACTGAGAGCCGAGGGCCCAGAGAGGTCACATGCAAACACAGGACGGACCCCGGAGACCAAAAGCAAAAGGATGAGAATCAAGCTTCCAGAGGGAAGAGATGGGATCAGAGTGTGGTCAAAGCTAGAACAGAGCAAGGAAAGAAAGGTCCAGAATCGGTGTCGGAGCAGACAGAGGCGGCCGTCAGGGAGCCCCGATTTGAAGGCCGTCCTTTGACAGGGGGCACGGTCCTTCGCTGACCTTTGCCAGAGTAATGAGGCATGCCACGCTGTCTGTACCATTTTTCTCCCATTACACCTACCAGGCGTTAGTTATCGCCCGAGAGGTTACCAGTGAGGAATTTCAGCCACTTGCTCCTTCAGCCCCCTCCTGGGGGCTCCCAGGCTGTGCTGGGCATTAACCCTTGAGTTGCAGGTTGGTGGGAAATTCTAGGGGGTCCCTGAGAGGGGTGGGCGTGGCAGGAGGGGGAATGAAGGGAATCAGAGCAGCAGCTCTTTTTAGCCAGTTTGGCGTTATTTCAGTACGGTCATACCTCGGCACTCGCCGGCTTCAGAACGGGCCAAACCCTGCACTCGTCACGCTTTGATGAGGAGAAAAATGTTCCGGCACTCAGCACTTGCTCAGGACTCGTGGCACTTGCTAGAACTTGTATGAGTCATGACGCCGCCCCTCCAGAGAAAACGCTTCATCACTCGTCGCTTGCTCGGTCGTCCTGGGTTTTCGGCGCCCATCACAAGTTCCAGAAAGAATTAACGATGAGTACTGAGGCAGCGCTGTGTTCTGTTACTGGGCAGGGCAGTGCCTCCGCCTGCCAGCTGAGCGCTGGCCAGGTGCTTTGCAGGTGTTAATCTCATTTGATCCTCACACTAACCCCAGGAGACAGGCGCTATTCTTATCCCTATTCTATACACCGGAAACTAAAGCTTAAAAAAACTGACTGATAAGTACGGAGCCTGTGGTGTTAACTACTAACTTAAGCTTCCTAGCTTGAACTTTGCTGGCGTCAGGATCAAGAATACTTTTTGAAAATGTAGAATCCTCGACCCTGACCTTGAAGAGTCTTGCTGGGGGACGGACAGGGGGTGGCACAGGGGGCGGGGGGTAACAGGCATCTCCCCTGTGAGAAGGTCGAGGAGCCTGCTCTGATAAAACCGGCACCCTGTTTCGCCTTCCAGCAAGCCTTCCCAGGGGCTCTTCCCTCGGTGCCATTGAGGCTGGACCCTTTAGGAACCCACAGTGGGCCAATGGGAAGATGCCCTGTACTTGCTCACCCCACACTGACCTTTGGAGCCTGGATTCAACCCACTCACCAGGCTTGGGTGAAGCTGGAGGCACCCATGTATGTTGGGTGGGAGAAGGGCAATCTCAGGTAAACCCTGAAGTGTACTTAGTTTCTGTCTCCGACAACGCAGAATAATAGAAAATGTCACATGGAGATATACGGCAGGGTCTCGGGGACGCAGCATCGGGGTCTTGATTATCAGGGTAAGACAGAAACCATCAGTCATCAGTTGGGGTCCACAGGGAGAAAACAAATGTAGCATGCGGGGGATTTATTATGACAGAAATGACGTGTCTCCTCCTGCCCCTCCCAATTTGCCTCAGAATGTGAGGTCAGGAGACTTAAAGTATCTAAACCACCTCCGGCTCCTACTCGAAATGCCACGGCAGCCACTTCCCTTCTCGCTCCACGGACAGGGAAGAGCAGATGGGAAAAAGCCCCGTTAGAACTGATGTGTCCATTTAAATAAGCCAGTGACACCAAGTGATCGTTATGAAAGGATTTATGCGACATCGAAATGTGTTGGCTTTCCAGACGGGCATTTGTTATTTTAAGACTAAGGATTGTGCCTCACACATCAGTGGATGCGCCATCCAGACACTTAGCTTCTCGTGGAAATGGAGCCCTAAGTCCCAGCACGGCCCAGGCCTCCACAGCGGGATCTCCAGCCAAGCCCCGGCGGAGCCTTCAGCTTGGTGTTGGGAAACCAAGGCGGACCCCGGTTAGCATCGCGGCTCAGCCACTTTGTCTCCATGTGGGCTTCCGTACTTGCTCCACCTCCTTGAGGCTGGCTCTCTCCCTTGTACACTAGGACAATAAAAGCACCTGCTATGGGAGGACTAATGAGGCAGTTTGTCTCAGGAGCCTCGTCTGGTGTCTGACACACACACACACACACACACAAATTCTCAGTAAATCTTAGTCTATGTCCTCTTGCATTTTTCTGCCACTTATTCTATCAGGAAATGGAATCGATCTGCTTTAAAAATGGCGGTGGCGCCACTGGCTAAGGTTCACCAAGGTCTCTTGGGACCAAGGCCACAAGGAACCACTGCATTGTTTGCTTTTCCACAAACAGGCAACCCCCCCAGCCGTTTCCCTCCTCTCTGCTACCTGGAAAAGGTTAGCTTTTCACATTATTTCAGAACAAAAAGTGATGATGTTAGTTTATAGATCAGCTTCCGGACTGTGATTTACTTGGAAAGTTCCACAAAAAAAGCGTGAGATGTTTGACATAGAAGATCTGCCTTCAAGACCTGACCTGGCCCCTTTTCAACTTTGTGTCTTTTGGAAAGCGACTCGGGCTCTCTGAACCTTGGGTTTCTCACCTGTGCACTGAAAACGGTAACCCACCCAGAGCCCACGGTGGTGCGTCGCTCGGGGGCTGGTCAAGCAAGGTGCGTTAGGAAGCTGGTTGTAATTTTCATGTATTTCTGCCCCTGACCGGAGCCTGGCTGAGTAACTGTTTTCAGTTTTGATTCAGCCGCATGTATCAAGTTCAGGTGCATTCCCCAGTCACCTTACCATGCATTTGTTAATTCCTAGAATTATCTTGCAATGTAGGCAGGCCCCTTCAAAGAGCCAGCCAGCTCCCCCCTTTCTCATTTTGTTTTTCTTTCCCCATCTGCTTCCACAAAGCCCCCAGGGCTCTAAAAGATTAGGGACGATCTGCTCCCCCCAATCTCCCTCCATTCTTATTAGAGCAAGTTACAGCTTAATTCCGTCCTCGGGAGCTGCCAAGCTGCCGCAGCTGCCCGTGGCCCAGTGGGTCCCGGCACACAGTCCTGGCCATACTGTTCAGGTGGAACAGAGGGTAGCTCCCACATCCTTGCACTGAGATAGGCTCATTTCTAATCACTCTGTCCATCCATTCCTCATGTCCCAGGTACCAGAAGCTGTCGTTCACCCAGCATTCAGCTGTCTGCAGGACTTAAAAAAGAAAAGAAAAAGATCGCTACAGGCTCCTTAAGATTCAGCCACTTCATTTCTTATGCTGAGGGTGACTGTCTTCAAAACAAAGGCCAGCACAGAGAAGGGGACAGAGAGCTGAAAGCAACCAGGGACTGGAGAATGAGGGGAGGGGAAACAGAAAGAAGGTGTGAAGCTTATAGAGGTTTGTTTGGGTAGTGTCCCAAAGTTTTACTCAAGGAGAAGGTGTGTCCTCCCCAAGATCAAGGACACAGTATTAACCAGAGGACATTCTGTAAGAAACAACTTAAAAATAAAATGTATCCTCTTCCTTTCAGTCCCCAAATTAGGCCAGAGACAGGCAGATGGAGACCCGGTTCTCCAGGGAGGGAGGAAGTATTTGTCCAGGAATCCTTATCCGCAGAACAACAGAACTGGGGCACTCAAGGACTGACTCACCTCTGAGGTTGGAGCAGACTCCGGGCCCTGAAGAAAGGGAAGGTGCCCCAGTGAAATCGGACACCACCGTGAATCTGTGGCAGGGTTTCAAAAGGAGCAAACTCGAAATTGGACAACTCGACAAAGAACTGTTATGTAGCTTTAGCGAGATCGCTGTACGTGTGGGACTTGAGCCTGCCCTTCACTCTGCCTCTGGAATCCAGCATTCTGCTGCCCAGACAAGTTCCTCCTTATCTCTGAGCCCCCCCGGCTCTCACGGGTCCACAGCTAAGATCCCTTCTTGCTCTGAAGGAATATTGTGATTGAATTACTTTTGCCTGTTATAATTGCATCCAGAGAAACAAGATTTAAATGTAGCTCATTCATTCATTCAGCATACGCTCCTGAATGCCTATTGTTCTGGGTTAAAAAATATTTTTAAAAAACGAGTGTTACCAAGGATCGTATCATGTAGTGCAGGAGAGTTTGCACTACAAATGAATTCAATACGACTCAGGCCCTTAGCACGATTGACATTCAGAGTTGAACATCAGCCCTGTAGTAATCCTGGACCGTTTTCTAGGATCATTGCAGAAGACATTACAGGAGATGTTAATACGCGTTTAGAAACCATGGAAGATAAGATTGAGAAATCTAGATGTTGTATCCTTCCATTGGAGGTTCCAATTGCATG
Organism: Mormoops blainvillei; assembly: GCA_004026545.1. Taxonomy (NCBI): domain Eukaryota; kingdom Metazoa; phylum Chordata; class Mammalia; order Chiroptera; family Mormoopidae; genus Mormoops; species Mormoops blainvillei. Next base: position 121,642 of record PVJD01005064.1, read on the forward strand.
TTGGCATGTTAGAGGTCCTGAGAAGTCCAGAAGTAAAGAAAGGTGTTAACCCCAGCAGCATTCTGCACTCTTGCTTGATCCTAGAGCTCTGGAAACAAGTTTAGGAAAAACACCCCCTAGACTAACTCTGGGGTCAGTGACAATCTCATTTCAAGCTCTGTGACCCGAGCCCTCGGCACAGAAGTGTTTGCATGGAATTTGTAGAATAGTCCCATTGCAAGGTGCTTGTCACCTAGGAATGGTTCATGTAACACAACACGCAACAGAATTGTCTACTCTCTTTGGTACTGAAGGATCTCATTCATCTTTGTACCGTAAGGACCTAGACACCATGTTATTGCATCTTCTTGATCAATATCCTGTGTGTCGTTGCGTATCTGAAACCAGTCACCAGCTGGCAGCCCTCCGAAACCTTTTTTCCAGGAATGCTCTGTGAGGTGGCTCTAGACCTTTCACCATCCCGATTGGCTGGCTGCTTCTAGCTAACTCTGGTGTCTCCTTCTGAGGGTGACACTCTGAGCTAAATGATATGCTCTGGACGTTATCAGACTCTCAGAGGTTCGTGCCTTCACCTGGGCACTTCTGCCCACTTTTCTGGATCACGGCGCCTGTTTATAATGTCAGAGTCTCTAACCCAGAGAGAGAGAGTCTGACTCTCTAGAGGTGAGGCCATCTAACTGTTATTTTTAAACATGTCCCCTACATGATTCTGATGCATACTGACGTTTGAGAGCCAGTAGCCTAGTACAGACTTTTATTGCCATTTGCACATCAAGCTCAAATTGACCCTGAGTTCAGCTGAAAAGCTCCCGGAATGACTGTTCAGCCAAAGGTTCCCCATTCTGCACTTCCGTAGTAGATTTACTGAGCCTAAAGCACAGAGTTGATATTTACCTCTGGTGAGTTTTATCAGATCTAGGCCAAGCTTTGCATCATTTTATTT